>CM037474.1:4014487-4224487 GCA_021014325.1 Plazaster borealis
TGAGGGCTACAAAGCAAATTTAGACAAGTTAAAAGAAGAGAAGGTATCTGTTCACATTCCTCTTCAATTGAAATGGATTGTAAGATGGTGGAAAACAAGATATATGTAGGGAGTTCCAAAATGCAGCTTTACAAGGGAAAAAGTTTGCACAATATCTTACAGTGCTGGCCAAAGATTTAGAGTGCCAAATTATTTATTTCTTCTGTGCATCAGCGCATTTGAGCAAACCTTTGATTTAGGCGATTTATAGTTTTTGACTGATTGATTAATTGCATCAAAAGATTTTGCTTGCCAAAATGTGGTCTAGTGAATATAAAAACAGAAGACACCCTGTGTTTTTTGCATATAGTCATAAATCTTCAAAGAGATTTTATAACTTTGAGTTTTACAAAGTTATTATTTTAGTCCTAAAGCTTGCGTCATTGAAAATAAAAACAGAAGACACCCTGTAGTTTTTGCATAGTATTATAAACTTATAAAGAGATTTTATAACTTTGAGTTCTCAGAGTTATTATTTTAGTGCTATAGCTTGCGTCAATGAAAATAACAACAGAAGACAACCTGGAAGTTTTCCATAGTATTATAAACTTTTAAAGAGATTTTATATTTTTGAGTTCGCAGAGTTATTATTTTACTCCTATAGCTTGCGTCAATGCTAAAACAAAACAAAAACCACCCTGGATATTTTAAATAGTATAATAAAATTTTAAAGAGGTTTTTTAACTATTGAGTTTGTAACACTTTGATTGATGTTATATACATCCTTTATGACTGTGACCCAATTTCATGGAGCTGCTTAAGAACAAAAAATAGCTCAGCACAAAACAATTTTGGTTACCAGAAATAAGTTACCAGCTAAATAAACCATTTGATCACATGTACAACTTGTGACTGGTTTCCTGCTAAATGACACTTAGCAGAAATTTGTTAAGCAATATCTTCTGCTTAAGCAGTTCTATGAAATTGCAGATTTGTACTTGTAATATATAGCAGAATATTGTGCATAACAACAGTGTATTTCATTAACGATCAAGAAGATTCGACAGGATGTGTGTGCATTCAGAGTAGATTTTCATTGTTGCATCACTCATCTGCTTACAAAAACCACCGGCAAGTTAGCGTACCTTTTGCTTTACGCCGTGTGATTTCTCAGGATTTTTTTCCTGATTTCAGGAGTTTCTCAAAACCTCTTTGAGCCTTCAGATTTTCCTGAAAGAAGCGAAGCAGAGTCACCAAAGGAAGACGGAAAAAGTCCACATTGTGTCCAAACCTGTAGTCTTGTATTTTTGGTGATGCACAGAGTCTGTAAACCTCCTGAATTGTAACATTTGAGAGGTTGTGGATCTAAAATAATGGGGACCCAGTGCCTTTAGCCATTTTCAGTATTTTTAACATGCTTCAAATCTCATCCCTTGGTAAAAGCAGTGGTTGTGAAATAGGAACTAGGCTTTGGGCAGTGGCGTAATTAAGGGGGGGGGGAGCACGTGCCCCCAAACTTGACTTTATGGGCTTTACTTCAGTTAACTCTTTCCACTGTACCCTTATTGCAAAAAAAACACAACAATGAGAGGACGAGGATGCAAGGACAGACGTCCAGTGGCTGGTCCTATTAGCTTGTACCTTCAGCTGACGATCGAAAGACAGATGTTCAGTGGTTGGTCCTGTTACCTTGTACCTTTAGCTGACAATGCAAAGACAGACGTCCAGTGGCTGGGCCAGTTAGCTTGTACCTTTAGCTGACGATGCAAGGACAGACGTCCAGTGGTTGGTCCTGTTACCTTGTACCTTTAGCTGACGATGCAAGGACAGATGTCTGTTAGCTTGTACCTTTAGCTGACGATGCAAGGACAGATGTCTGTTAGCTTGTACCTTTAGCTGACGATGCAAGGACAGATGTCCAGTGGTTGGTCCTGTTACCTTGTACCTTTAGCTGATGATGCAAGGACAGACGTCCAGTGGTTGGTCCTGTTAGCTTGTACCTTTAGCTGACGATGCAAGGACAGACGTCCAGTGGTTGGTCCTGTTACCTTGTACCTTTAGCTGACGATGCAAGGACAGATGTCCAGTGGTTGGTCCTGTTAGCTTGTACCTTCAGCTGACGATGCAAGGACAGATGTCTGTTAGCTTGTACCTTTAGCTGACGATGCAAGGACAGATGTCTGTTAGCTTGTACCTTTAGCTGACGATGCAAGGACAGATGTCCAGTGGTTGGTCCTGTTAGCTTGTACCTTTAGCTGACGATGCAAGGACAGATGTCCAGTGGTTGGTCCTGTTAGCTTGTACCTTTAGCTGATGATGCAAGGACAGACGTCCAGTGGTTGGTCCTGTTAGCTTGTACCTTTAGCTGATGATGCAAGGACAGATGTCCAGTGGTTGGTCCTGTTACCTTGTACCTTTAGCTGACGATGCAAGGACAGATGTCTGTTAGCTTGTACCTTTAGCTGACGATGCAAGGACAGATGTCCAGTGGTTGGTCCTGTTAGCTTGTACCTTTAGCTGACGATGCAAGGACAGATGTCCAGTGGTTGGTCCTGTTACCTTGTACCTTTAGCTGATGATGCAAGGACAGACGTCCAGTGGTTGGTCCTGTTAGCTTGTACCTTTAGCTGATGATGCAAGGACAGATGTCCAGTGGTTGGTCCTGTTAGCTTGTACCTTTAGCTGACGATGCAAGGACAGATGTCCAGTGGTTGGTCCTGTTACCTTGTACCTTTAGCTGATGATGCAAGGACAGACGTCCAGTGGTTGGTCCTGTTAGCTTGTACCTTTAGCTGACGATGCAAGGACAGATGTCCAGTGGTTGGTCCTGTTACCTTGTACCTTTAGCTGATGATGCAAGGACAGACGTCCAGTGGTTGGTCCTGTTAGCTTGTACCTTTAGCTGATGATGCAAGGACAGATGTCCAGTGGTTGGTCCTGTTACCTTGTACCTTTAGCTGACGATGCAAGGACAGATGTTCAGTGGTTGGTCCTGTTAGCTTGTACCTTTAGCTGATGATGCAAGGACAGATGTCCAGTGGCTGGTCCTATTAGCTTGTACCTTCAGCTGACGATCGAAAGACAGATGTCCAGTGGCTGGTCCTATTAGCTTGTACCTTCAGCTGACGATCGAAAGACAGATGTCCAGTGGCTGGGCCAGTTAGCTTGTACCTTTAGCTGACAATCGAAAGACAGATGTTCAGTGGTTGGTCCTGTTACCTTGTACCTTTAGCTGACAATGGAAAGACAGATGTCCAGTGGCTGGGCCAGTTAGCTTGTACCTTTAGCTGACGATGCAAGGACAGACGTCCAGTGGTTGGTCCTGTTACCTTGTACCTTTAGCTGATGATGCAAGGACAGATGTCCAGTGGCTGGTCCTATTAGCTTGTACCTTTAGCTGACGATGCAAGGACAGATGTCCAGTGGTTGGTCCTGTTACCTTGTACCTTTAGCTGATGATGCAAGGACAGATGTCCAGTGGTTGGTCCTGTTAGCTTGTACCTTTAGCTGACGATGCAAGGACAGATGTCCAGTGGTTGGTCCTGTTAGCTTGTACCTTCAGCTGATGATGCAAAGACAGATGTCCAGTGGTTGGTCCTGTTAGCTTGTACCTTTAGCTGATGATGCAAAGACAGATGTCCAGTGGTTGGTCCTGTTAGCTTGTACCTTTAGCTGACGATGCAAAGACAGATGTCCAGTGGTTGGTCCTGTTACCTTGTACCTTTAGCTGATGATGCAAAGACAGATGTCCAGTGGTTGGTCCTGTTAGCTTGTACCTTTAGCTGACGATGCAAGGACAGACGTCCAGTGGTTGGTCCTGTTAGCTTGTACCTTTAGCTAATGATGCAAGGACAGATGTCCAGTGGTTGGTCCTGTTAGCTTGTACCTTCAGCTGATGATGCAAAGACAGATGTCCAGTGGTTGGTCCTGTTACCTTGTACCTTTAGCTGATGATGCAAAGACAGATGTCCAGTGGTTGGTCCTGTTAGCTTGTACCTTTAGCTGACGATGCAAGGACAGACGTCCAGTGGTTGGTCCTGTTAGCTTGTACCTTTAGCTGACGATGGTCTTTGACTTTGCTTCAAGGCTGACAGACCATCAAGTAAAGGCCTGAACAAAACATAATAAATAAAATAATAGAAATGTGCACTAGTAAATTGTGATGCTTTACATGGAATCAGGCATACCACCATAATCAGAGGTCAACAGTTTGGGTGTTGACTTACCTAATGGTGTTGGATTTTGTTGGAGTGAGAAAAGATCCTACTAAATCAATCTAGGGAGATAGCGTTAACCTTCAGACAAATAAGATCTAGTTGGGTTTTAATCTCTCAACGCCTCTTACCTGTACAGTATTTTATCTGAATGTAAAACTCCTACTTGTTGAAGAGCAGAATCAATTTGTTCCTGTGAAAACAAAAATGCACATAAAAAGAGTGTAAAAATTGGTAACACACTTTCAAACGTCTTTGACTTGAAAAAAGAACTCACCAATTTATTTTTTTAAAATAAATCCAAACGGAGGAAATAAAGAGAATGCTATAGTCTCAGTTAACATTTGTGTGTGTTTACTACTTCAACTTTCACTTAGAATCTTCATCATGTTGGTCTGTCCTTTTTTGTCTTTGTTGTGTTGTTGATAGTTGTCTAGTCTTGTCTGTCCATCAAAAAGGCATTTTAGTTTCAAGTCTCTAGTCTTTTGAATTGATCTCTATACCCACTTGTATAAAAACAAAAACAACTGCACACAGAAAGATTTATAAATAATGAGCGCCACGCCGCCACCCATCCTCTCCCAACTAAGACCATCAAAGCAAATTGGTAACCAATCAAACCGAATTGAAATAATCAAATAAATTATTATAAATCTCTTCAACTTACAAGGCTCAAGTCTAGACCAGCTCTGATCAAGACTTTCCTGAGATCACTGGAAGACAGAGAACAGGTACTCTGCTCATCAATGCTGAAACAGTTATACAAGATCTTGGTTTCGTGATTGAGAATGAACCGATCTACCATGGCAACCAGATGACTCTGTGCCTGCAAAAAAATAAGAAATAAAATAAAAACAATGGGAAAAATAGAATAGAATTGAGGCTTTGCATGGCAAAACACACCAACTTGCATTGTTCATGGTCAGTTAGAAATCTTCAGTATTTTTTAGCGTTTGCATTCTCCTGAAGATGATCCGAGTTCTTTATTGATAGAGTAGTAACACCCACATGCCTGCGGTTTTGCTTCCGCAGGACTCGGAAACCTTTGTCATGAGGCCTTTATCTTTCTCTGGGATGCCGTCTGTTTGACCGGGCATGGTTCGGTTTCCGCAGGACTCGGAAACCTTTGTCATGAGGCCTTTATCTTTCTCTGGGATGCCGTCTGTTTGACCGGGCATGGGTCGGTTTCCGCAGGACTCGGAAACCTTTGTCATGAGGCCCTTCATCTTTCTCTGGGATGCCGTCTTTTTGACCAGGCGTGGGTCGATGATTGGCCGTTACATAACGGCTTCCCATCGGTCTGATTGTGTTTCAGAAACGTGACCATATAAAAACATACGAGCCATTAAAATCTGTAAATGTAAACATTTTTATATGGATGTCTAAACTGAGTTTCATTGACAAAACAACTTGACAAAAACAAAAGTTGCTTTTTTGACTCCTGCGTAGGTGTAACAGGAAAAGGATTGTTTAAACCTTGAGGTGGCCTGGTTAAAAATAAATTGTGCTCCTTTACTTTGAAAAAATATTATTTTATTTCCAATCTAAGTTTCTTTCATTTGGATTCCTTACCACTGTTCTCCTGTGACCACTGTAATCTCTAGAGAGGACGCATAAATTACACGCTTCAATTATTTCTTGTATCTTCCGATGCACGACCAGTGTCAAGGTGATTTCCTACACAAAATCAAAAGAGACAGCGTTACCAAGAAATTATGGAAACGTCAATTGCTTCAATGTAAAGATAAACAGATCCTGTAAATGTTAGATTTTAAGAAAAAATGAGAATAAAATCAGCTCACATTCCCGAAAAACACAATTCAAACTTTCCCAAATCAATTCTTGTACTGTATCGGCCACATCAGGGATGACAGTTGACGAATATAAACAGTTGCGGAAATTGGCTTGCGGGCCTGGATCCCCCCTTGTTCGAAACCCAGAACCTTCCAGATGTTACAGTTCAGGAGATTTAGAGACTCTGTGCATCACCAGAAATACAAAACTACAGGTTTGGACACAATGTGGACTATTCACTCCTCCCTTTGGTGACTGCTTAACTTCTTTCAACAAAATCTAAAGGCTCAAGGAGATTTTGAGAAATTCCTGAAATCGGAAAAAATTCTGAGAAATCACACGCCTGGGAGAGCTGACAAATTAGTCGCAGACAGTGTTCATGATGGTCAAGATTGAAGTCTTTCCAAGGGTGACAATGAATCTTGGATTCTGCTTCACCATCTGCATTTGGTCTTATTAGTTAAAGTTACGTGTCATCAATGGTTAGATCGTATATATTACCTGTAGACTGAGAAGTTTGAGGTTGGTGCTGAAGGGGCAAGCTTTCATCAAGGCTAGAACTCCTTCATCCCCCATGGGGTTGCCTCCGAGCTATCAGAGGGAGAGAAACAAATCTCAATAAATGTTACTGATTAAACTCTTGCATCGGGGAAAACAAAAGTTCATTTCTAGCTTTGCCCTGCACTGCATCGGGGAAAACAAAAATTCATTTTAGCTTTGCCCTGCACTATAAAGCATTGTATACTTCATTGTCCTATAGAAAGAATCCACAGGAACCTTATGTCATGGCCAGACGGTCTAGAGTGTCAAGTTCAAGTTCTGATGGCCGAGTCATTGAGTGTGGGTTCGAATCCCGGTTGTGACACTTGTATTCTTGGGCAAGACTTGTAACCTTCAATCATCACCCAGGAGTAAATAGCTACCTACGAGGGTAGAGATTGTTTATTATGAATGATAAGCAACCTGTTCACCCATTTGGTTGCTGGTGCTGCATAATCCAAAGGAGTTGAGATGGTTTCAGGAATGCTGAAGGCCAATGAACAGGGATTAGTGATAGTGTAAGACGCATCAATGCTATGTTTAAAAGTGCCTTATAAATGCCTACTATTGACCATAATCAGGTGGGATGTGAACCCACAACTTTCCACATTGTAGAGCAGATATCTTAACTGCTAGAGCACCCAAAAAAACTTGCCTGTTGACAATAGTTCAGTTTGGATCCCAGATAATAAGCACAGCGAGTTCCACAAACACAACTAAAAAATGTATCAATGCACTGCTTTGGAGACAAAACAACATCTGCAATCGAGAGAATTACAGCAATTGTGTTATGCAAGTCATTGGACTGTATTGTCATGGCAAGTGTGGAGCTGTTTTCGTACAAGATTCTACCCATTTCAAAGGTCAAGGATATTACTTACTAGTAAAGCTTCGAGGGTTGTGTTCTTCTTGAGTCCAAGAGCGAGTTTCTTAGCTCCAGGGGTATTGACGTGGTTAGAGCTGTGTTGTGTAAAACATAAATAATGAACGTCAGGTATAAATATTTACTTACTCATACACAAGTTTCAAGTTGAGTTTTTTGTGAACTATATTTTGGAGACATATTTTTTGACTGACCTTAAGTCTAGTATCCTGAGTCCCGTGTTGACCTTTAATGCCGTTTGTATCGCTGTACACCCTGATAGACAGACGCCATTCTGAGACAAATCTAGCACTTCAAGGGACGTGTTCACCTTGAGAAAAGCAACATTGATTGAAAATATTAACTTTGACAAGGCACTTTGAAACCAAGGAACTACCACACTCTAACACACTCTTCCCCTCTTGTACAGATCCCCTACCCCCCCCCCCCCCCCCGAACCTCTAAAGAATTCCTTAGATGCTAAAACACGATTATGAAGACATGATGGGGGGGAAGTAATATACTATGCCACATATGTATCGCACACCAATTGGATAACCGATTTATCCATTTAGGGCATGGGGGATGTTCACACATCCACAGTACACTTGCATCTCTATTTTAGCATTCTATTTTGCAATAACCTAGTTCGAGAAAACCTAGCCGCAACAGGCAGCCTTTGGCGATAGATAGCACATTTTGGATGGTCAATACTCAATCCACCTTCTGTCCATGCTTTCAGTTTGTCAGTTCATATTGTGGCAGGGCGACCATGTTGGTTCCTGCCAGCTTCGTCTTCCGCCTATGTGTCTATGCTTGGCAAAACAACAATGTCATGTCCCCTTTATCCAATGGTAGTACTTTGCCAATTGCCTACTCTTGAGCAAGCAGTGAGTTTCAATTTATTTAATCTGTCAAGCGGACAACATTGGTTTTTGTCAAAGACCAGTATCTGCACTTTGTGTGGCTCAATTGTGAAATAAACCTGTGAAAGTTTAAGCTCAATCATTTACTGGAGACGCATAAAAAATAGTGAACAAAAAAGAAGAAGTAGCTTCCACTGTTTTTAAACAGCAGGTTTTGGACTCGCAAGATCAAAACTAATTGTTTTACTCATTTCCCAAAAACTGTAGCATTTCAAGCAAAAATGTTTCAGGGAAGTTTTCTACCATGACCATCTTTATACCATGTAAGTTTGTGTAAATCTATGAACATTTATATTTTCAATCATAGCAATTTTGTGAACACCCGACCCTGTAATATCTTTGCCAACATTACAGAATTAAGAACTCTGCGTAAACCCCAAGTTTATAAAAAAACAACAACAACAACAACTTTTTCATTACCTTGAGAGCATTAGCAAGAGCTATAATTCCCTTCCCTCTAACTCCATTCCACTTCAGATCCAAGTACAACAATGCATTGTTTTCAATCTGAGATCGGTAAACAAAAACAACAAAACAACTCACAAACACATCTCACGGAAAATAAATACTCTTATAAGTTTACTCGCTACGCAAAAAAAATGAGTTAAAATATTTATATGAAGTTTTGAGAGAAGAAGATTAATTTTTGTGACATATATAAAATGAAAAAACCCAATAAAAATCTTAATAAAACCATCTGGAAATAATAAAGACTGCATTCCTGCACCAAAATACTGAACTAACGCATTCAATGGACTCTGTATGTGTTTGTACAGCTACTTCGTATTCACAAATGTAAAACCCTTCCGATGACTTTTATTGAATTTTCCATTTCAGGGCAATGTTTGTTTGCTTTGTACTTCTAAATGGATTAGCGATTAACTTTCCTTTTTGTTCCTGTAAAATAGCTCATGGACTATTCTAATTTCTAATTTTGTTCAACTTAAAAAAAAATCACATTACAAAGACAAATCTTTAAAAAAAATACACTTTTATTGTTTCTATGACTAACCCAATGCCCATACCAATTAAAATCAACAAAATCATGGATTACGCTTTCCGATATTGAATTTTCGATTTAAAAACTAATTTGCAACCAATGCTGTGCATGACTTCAACAGTTTGGGTTAAAATTCCAAGCACTTCATGCACAACATGCCTAATTGTAGTTTTTAATACCCAGATAAGAATGATCCATGCAGATGACCAAAGGAGAATGAAACATCCTTTGACAAATTAAGGAATCTGTACATGGGCATTGTGAATAGTTCACCAAGTGCATGGCTTCTAACCGCTGGCGACTTTGACATCACGTAATGGAACTCCAGACATTATTGACTCTGCTAAACCCACCACATAGCTGTGATTAATAGTAGCTTTTTAGTACACATGGGGACCCCATTGACAGATTCAAGTGTAATGTAAATATTGATATCAAAACAGCAGTAAAAGCCCTTCAAATACAACAGAAAATAGTTCCCTCTTATCCGTGTATTATGAGTATAGCACAGATATCAGCCTGTCCCTTCTGTTCATATTTTGTGAATGGATGCATACACACACTGAACTGACAACATTATGCCAAACAATTTTCCCTGATTTCTTTTTCTGAATTATTAAACAATTAAAGCGTTTCCAGGGCTCGAATTTGGGGGAGGGAAAAATCCACTTCACTACCGGACTTGTAACTTGTAGCTCAGAATCTTTACTGGACCAGGATTTTATTTACAAGACCAGAATCAAAATGAAGAGACTAGAAATCAAAATGAGAATACAGTTTTATCATCTAAACTGTTTTATTTGAACAAACACTAATAAGAGAAGATTTATCTCTTCTGTTTCATGGGTGATACTCAGCAGGATTGAAAGATATTTGTGAGACTCAAACTCAACATTTGAACATCATTCTTTTGAGACAAAGATGTTGAGTTGAAAAAACCCAAGACCACCGGAATTGTCCTGTCTTGAGTTTACTGGCCCGACACTGAAATCATGGCCTCGGGTCGGTGGTCCAGTGTAAAATTCGAGCCCTGGTTTCTCAGATTCTCTAAAGTAGTAAAATTAATGTACTTTTAAAATTAAATTTTGCGATGCACTCATTTTCCAATAGATAGGGTCCTCATGAAATTTAGGAAAAAAGTAAAAGTCTCTTACCTGACGCTAAAATAGTGTAAAATTTCAATTTATTTGATACTGTTTCAGAGCGAAATTTGAAACATAAAGTCATTGGACATCAAAAACAAATCGACCTGTACATTTCAGAGAGGAATTTTTGCGCCACTGAAACAGTAAAATTCAATGCCGTTTTGATTAAATATCATACAAATTCAGGAATGACTTAAAAGTTCTTTGTACAAAACTTTACAGACCGTTATTTGAAATGTGACGTCATTGGATGTCATTGGACGTCATTGGATGTTAGTCAGCGGTAGTACAGTTAATTACGATCCTATAAGCTAAAGTAGTAGTCCCAGCCTAATTCTATACCTTCCGCCTAAGGTAATAGTTAATAAACAGGACAGTTCTTTTCAGAACTGAGAAGTCTCCCGAACACCCGAACAATCTACTCCGCGGTAGTAGAATTAAGCAAGACAGTTCTCTAAGAACAAACTCTACCTGGCAAGTAGATACACACATGGTGTTACCGCAAACCAAATAAATATATTGATACCTCACCATGCAATGCCTCAAATCCTATATGTTTTAGGATGTTGTCAAAGTTCGCACTGGAAGGGTATCAAACACAATGGCATTTTAAGGTTAGAAACTTGTAATTTTTCTCATTTTCATAAGGACTCTATCTATTGGAAAATGAGTGCATCACAAAACTGAATTTGACCTTGGAGCCCCTCTTTAGGCTCAACCATAATGCCAACCAATTTTCAGTGATTTCTTTCTCTAAATTATAAAAAAATGTAAGCGTTTCTCAGATTCTCTCTAGTAGCAGTATGGTGTACTTACCTTTGAACTAATCTTTTAAGACAACAAAAGTTACTTCTGTTTGCATAAATATGAATTTCTCTGTGAATTTCTAATTCTTAAAGGGACACGTTGCCTTCGATCGGACGAGTTGGTCAACAAAAAAGCGTTTGTAATCGTTTGTTATAAAATGCATATGGTTAGAAAGATGTTTTAAAAGTAGAATACAATGATCCACACAAATATGTCTCATAATCGCATGGTTTTCCTTTTACATCATGAACAAACACGGTCGGCCATTTTGTGGAGTCAACAATTTGACTCCAAAAAATGGCCGACCGTGTTTGTTCGCAAAGTAAAAGGAAAACCACGCAATTTCGAGGCATATTTGTGTGGATCATTGTATTCTACTTTTATAACGTCTTTCTAACCATATGCATTTTATAACAAACGGTTACAAACGCTTTTTTGTTGACCAACTCGTCCGTCCGATCCAAGGTAACGTGTCCCTTTATGGGATGGGGACAGATGAGCGAGGGAAGTGTTTCAACGAAGGAGGTGGGGTGGGTGGTGGGGGGGGGGGAGGTTGGGGGAAGGCACTGGGTTACTCACCAGTGCAGAGCCAAGATGGATACCAGCTAACTCCCCAATGTCATTATGACTAAGGTCAATGTGGGTCAACGTACTATTGTTCTTCAGCCCTTCAGCCAAAAGGGATGCAGCTTTGTCTGATAGATGATTTGCTGCAATCAACAAAAGTTAATAATTATAATACACAACAAAATAATTACATGAACAACAGTGAAAAATATGGGTAATTGGGCAGTTTTACTGTTCTCGTGTTGTACATGTACCCTTACCCCATGGATTATTTGTGTGACTTTGTAGGCCTATGTGCTAAGATTTTGTTTTCCATAACTAGACTCAAGTTCTGGTGTTTTCAGAGTGTTGGTTCGGGTCTTGGTCATGGCACTTGTGTCTTTGGGCAAGACAGTTAACGGTGTGACCATAATTGGTTTGTCTTTTGCCAGGATGAGGCATAAAGCCCTACAATCCCGGCCATATCTTGTTGGGCCCCCCGCACCACGGCCCCGTGCCCCCTTTCAATGTTGGCTCTCAATGCGCAGTCTGCGCTCCTATCAACATTGAGCGGGAGGACGGGGGAGGGAATGTTTATTGCACAGAGGAAGGGAGGACAGAATGTTTATTATCATGTTGCGAATGGGTGGCCCAAGCATTTTGGCCGGGATTGTAGGTCCTGTGTGTTATGTAATGATGCACTTATTATTAAAGAGAAAGGGGTTTGTCTCTGTGTTTCTGGCAGTGGATGGCTGCAGATTGAACCGCATCATCTTGTAAATCCTTACAAGTTGCTATATAAATGGGTCTCAGAGTTCAAACAAAAACTCTACTCACAAAATAATTCCTGTCTTATTGTGATATGAATCGCTTTAACGGGTCTGTATACGTTTGGTAATTACTCATAAAATTAATGGCAATAAAAACTTACTTCGTAAGAAGCACAGCAGCTTCTGATAGTATAAAGCATTTTGAGAAACATTTCACTTTGAAGTAATGTGATTATGGAAAAAGATATCAGTTTTTATCCAAAATAATTTGAATCTGAGAAGCAATTCTGTCAGAAAAGTTTCTCAGATTGTGTATTCCAATTGCAGATTAATCTTCCTGTGCGTGGACATAACTGCTCCAGATTTTCGGCAATATCTCAAAAACGCTACCACCTTTTGAAATTGAATTTTAACAGCTTAGTTTAGGGTATATATCTACAACTACATAGGATTAAAACAAGCAGTGGGTTCCGATTACTATTTGTATACAATCCCTTTAAGAACTGTGTAATATTGTCATCGTGGTGCAAGGGTAAAACAATCAAAATAACATTCTACATCCCTAATGCTATTAATACATCATTATAAGTAAAAATATTCAGAAAGCAGAATTTCTGGTTCTCGCGGTCAATGTGCTATTTTTAAACGCTGGAATAAAATTGTTGAGGGTTTGAAAGTTCTCGAGAACTAAAAAGAATGAGTTCTTCTTACCACTGAGGCAAAGTGACTTGAGGGAGTAATTCGTTCCGAGCATGGAGCCAAAACCAGAGGCCCCTTTGGAGCGAATCTGGTTCTCAGAAACATCCTGATTGAGGGTGAAAACAATAACTGATCAATAAAATAATAAATCTGTTAATTGATCAATCGACCAATCAATCAATCTTTAAGGTATACAGGATTTGCCCTTAACATTTCTAGTGACTGGCCAGCAGGAACAGTTAGCTTGTCATTTCATGAGTCCACCATCTTTTTCACTAGTCCATATTTCAAATGCAGTAGGGATGCTTTTTCAACACTGAACTAGCCAGCCGGACCACTTGGAGAGACTTTTGGCTGGTCCTCAGGTGTTTTAACTGGCATTTGGCCAGCAGACCACTGTTAAGGGAGAACACTGGTATAGAGGATTGGTAAGGATAAAAAACTGACTGATTATGAAGTTTATACTAGAACCATTTTTTACTGTGAAATATTCCCCTCTGAAATGAAGTCATATTCAAGAAAACTGTATCTGAAAACTTGAAAAAAAAACCGCAACAGCTGATTTCGGTTGCTACAAGCAAAATTAAGGACAATGTGTTTACATGCTTAAAATTGTGCATGGTATTTCACTATTTTCTTCTGACTCACACAACGGATTAAGCCCAAATTTACACAGGTTTGTTATTTCATGTACAAGGTTGATCACACAAAACATAACCACTGTCTGCGACTACTTTGCTAGCTCTACTGATCCTGTACAATATCTTTTACTCTCCCAGCTCCACAACAATGTTTCAGTTTTACTCCAGAAATGGCGTCTGTGAAACATATTCAAAATCGCTGCAAATAAAGTCGAATGGGTTTCCCTTTGCCATGCCGTACATCAAATTAATTTTTGTGTGTGTACAAATTTCAATGTAATTCTGGACGTACATACCAGCTTAGTAATGTAGCAATTGTCTCTCATCATGTAAGCGATTATTGCACCTCCTTCCCCTTCTAGTTGGTTGTCACGGAGATCAAGCGTTTCTGTGCATGTGTTGCTCTGTTACAAGCAAGCAAACAAGCAAGCAAACAAACAAACAAACAAACAAACAGATAAACAAGTACACCCAAAGACAAATAAGAAATGAACATTAGAGAAGATTAAACCCCATAAATGCTGCACTTACAAATACAAAGACTTCTGTTACAGTGTCGTAACCAGTGGGAGCAGGACCCCCCCCCCCCACCAGAACTTTTGCCCCCTCTTGCCCCCCACAATTGAGACTTAAAAAAATGAAAAAATGAATTGTACGACTACATAAAAGGTCCCCTCCCCACACCCAATTACCAAGTTATGTCTTTGCCCCCGCTTGCCTACCCCTCATATGAAAATGTCTGGTTACGCTACTGTTCTGGTATTAGTTCTTCTAGACCATAAGAATGTTTGTATTTTTTTTGTACAAAACTCTCTTGGTCAGTAATATTATACAGAATAGTTCAGCTCACAGGTTAAAAAAATGGTGAATTTTCATACATTTGTTAAAGCTCATTAATGTTTTTCTTTTAATATGAATATAGCTTAATAATTGGCATAACTTATTAGATGCCTTTGAACCAAGTATCCCTGCTCATATCGTAGCCTTATAAGCCCTCCTGAAACAATGTCAACTCCTTAGGAGTATGCAGCTCCAGCCACCACAGGGGTTGTTAATCATTCACATCAAAATTTAAAAATGGTGGAGAAGAATTTAAAAATCAAACAACCAAAATCAACCCCCTCTTCCACTTCCTGTAAGGATTATATGTTCGTAATTTGCTAATTTCGTCTCATTTGTGTGTTACCCTAAACTGATGTCTGTTAAGCACTGTATACGAAGTACTTTCTTGAGTGCAGTGAAAAAACATCCACAGGCATACTCAGGTGGGGTTCGAACCTACAGCTTTTGTCATTCTAGAGCAGATGTCTTGCCACTTGACCACCGAGCATGCCCGGTAGCTAGAGGCCAGTTCCAATACTACAGATTAGCAGTGGGTACTGCAACAAATCCCTGATCCAACTGTTAACATTAATTTCTTCTCCTACACCTACCCTGAAGGCCTTTGCGAGTGGAACGAGTGTCCGCATGCTCAGGTAACGATGTCTCATTCTGAACGTCGTATCATGGAGGTGTCTCACTACGTAACAGGCCGGCTCCACGCCTACAAACGTCAAAGATAAAAAAAAACAAATTGTGGTTATTTTTGGTTTTATTCAAATATTTTATTTCACCAACCAACAGCGGTAAACCATGAATAATAGGAAGGGACTAAAAATATGAAATACACATCAACAAGTTACAGAACGATTACAAAATATCATTGTAAATTCTGCAATTGCACATTTGAAACAACTAACTAATACAGGTACAATCACAAAAAGAAAGCTTTACAAAATTCATAAGTAAAAAATAAATGCATAAATAAATAAATAAATAAACAAATAAATAAAAACAAATACATAATCCTAAAACTATTGTTCTTAATCAATGTAATCAATTTAAAGAAAGGACCCTACAAATAATAATAAATAAAATAATAAACAAAGGGGAACATAAAACATCACAACAAAAATAAACATCTCCAAAACAAAACAAGAATAACAACTGTTTGTTCTCCATAGCTCTCAACAAAGAAATAAATCCAATCTGCTCTAGAATGTGGGGGGTCCTGAAGGGGTCTTTCTTAAAGACATTTTTTAAGCCTTCGAGAAAGACTCTGCTAGGGTCGAAACGTCAGGCCATTAACTACTTTTGTTTGCATTTATACCACAGGTCCTTTTGGTTGGTAAGCATGCAATAGCTAATTCTATTTTCTCACCAAAAAATGTTGACAAACTTTACCTTCTTGTTTACACTCTGTCAAGTAAATATTCTTTCCAGCAGAATCATAGGTCATTTCTTTGTCTGAAAAAAATGAAACAATCAATAAATCAATCAATCAATTATATTTTTTGTACTATAATTATTAGTTGTTTCAAGAAATATCTCAATCAAAGCTGTTTTCCTCTATAATGTTTTGATAATTTCCTCCGATCTTCTTTGATCTTCACTCCAAATAATTGAGGACAAAATGCCCGAGCAATCCATCGTATAACAGTCTGCGAGCCAATAACAATATTAGAAAACAGGTGAATTGCAGAGAGCATTAGATGTAAAATAAATGAATTCAAAGTTTCATTTAATATGTCCCACCGTAGTAGCTGAAAGTTGTGAAGTATTTCTCCAGAGAATTGGGCAAAGCAAAGTTGTCCTGCTCCGATGCCATAATGGGACTCGGTTAAAATTAAACGTCCTAACACTGCGCAGAGTAAGTCCATTCTGATCATTTCATGAGAAATAACTGCATCAATAACAGCATTTCTTTGATTGTGTTTAATTAAAATGAAAAAAATAATTAATATTTCCCGGTGCATACTCTAACAGTAAAGTACAAGCAGGTGAATATTTATCTGTCGTTAAAAAGAGTGCCATATTTTTGTTTGAACACCATACATATTTAAAACCATACCAATTATTTAGTCAATTATAGAGAAATCAAAAACGTTGGAAAAAACATTCACAGTTTGAGGAAATGTAATTTATTGTTTTCAATGGCTAGCCAAGTTCACAGGATATTGAGTTTCTACATTAGTTACAAACTGCAGGTGCATTTGAGTCCACAAAGAGAATAGGCTCACAAAGAATATGCAAATTGTGACCCCTGACCTCCTGTAAAACAAACAAATGATGAATATTCATGACAGTTAAGAGCTGATCTTGTTGTATTTCCTTGACCTACAGTTGTATTAAATTCATTCTATATCATCAATTTTGATATGTAAGAGTACAGGAAATAACAGTACAACAAATTTAGCGGAAAGAAGAGTCGAAAAGTAGCAACATCAGCTGTATATTCTTATTCTAAGAACTTAGCACTATGACCCTTAGCGTATAAAAATATTTTATTTGAATTTGTCCTTCAAGCTTCTGTGCAATTAGCATTTACTAAACATTTTCTTTTTTTTCATTCATCATCTCAAAACTGTGTCACTGTCTTCTGGCCCGAAAAAGGTTTTCATTTTTATAAAATGATCAAGAATACAATCATACTAAACTGCAATACATTGTACACTTTTATTGTCTTCTCCAACGGGACTATCAAAATGTTTTTTTGCAAACTCATAAACACATTCTTTCAAAAAGTAGACATGTTTCATGTTTTCCCCAAAGGTGTTTGCTGAAGTAAAGTCCAACCACGATGCTTAGTGTTTGCTTTTTAAAAATCGTGCGTGTAGAAACTCAAGTTGTATTAAATGGATGGACACAAATCTGATACTTAAGTGCTACTGTGCCAAGTCATTAATCATTTTATATCAACAATTTTGTTTTTTTTGTGTGTGAACGTAGAAATTGGGTCCAAACTGTACTAAGTCAGATACAAATTGATAAAAGTTGAGATTCAATCTAGAGAAGGTTGTAGCAGCACCAAGGAAATATCTCTTATGAGTTGTGTTGGCTCTGAAAAGAGCTGGTGGTGTAACAACTCACAATCTAGAGAGGTTTGTGGTAGCACCATCAAAATATCTCTTATGAGATGTGTTGGCTCTGAAAAGAGCTGGTGGTGTAACAACTCACAATCTAGAGAGGTTTGTGGTAGCACCATGGAAATATCTCTTATGAGTTGTGTTGGCTCTGAAAAGAGCTGGTGGTGTAACAACCCACAATCTAGAGAGGTTCGTGGTAGCACCATGGAAATATCTCTTATGAGTTGTGTTGGCTCTGAAAATTCTGGTTGTGCAAAAACTATTGAGCAGTTATCTGCATTGATTTAAACAAGGAAAACAAGAACGGGGGGAGTTCACCGGCGAGTCTTTTTTCAAGTCAACATATCGTCATGACAAATATTTCCATGGTGCTTCTTCAAGGTGTTGTTGGTTTACCAGGAGCAAAGTCTTCCTCAAGATCCGTGTCATACTCCGCCTCATCAACAGGGGGTCCCTCAATAAGTCGTCTGATTGGATCGTCAGAACGAAGGCTGTCTGACTCTGAGAATGAGTCTTCTAAGTCCACAATCTGGTCATCTGAATAAATTACAATAAATTAAGTCTTCATCTGATCAAAGAATACATGCATATATTTAAATTTTGTAAAATTGTAAAATAGTAAATTGATGTTTCACATACTGTGCTTCCAATACCCCCCCCAGCTTTGATTTATTTGGAACTACAAACTTTTAGTTGTACCACATTAGCCTCTTGCATAGAATATCACGTGGCGTGTCGTTGGTTGTGGCACTTGTGTCCTTGAGCAAGATATTTTACCATAATTGCTTTGTTCTGCGGATGGGACATAAGCCGTAGGTCCCATGTACTAGGATTAGCATGGCACATAAAAGAACCCAGAAGCAGAACACTTATCGTGGAAGAGTATGGGTTAACCTTGGTGTTTCTGCTTCACATAACAAGTAAAAATAGCAAGTACCCTTGTTTAAAGGTGGAGAAGACTTGCGAGTAACAGTGGTTAAGTTCACTTTTTATTGTTTAATTCATGGTTGCAGAACCAACTTATGAATATTCTGACTGCCACAAAAGCTATGCTAAAGAAAACTTGTTCTCCCTCTTCCCACCTTTAATCTTGTTTTTTGTGTTTCCAACTTCTTGTGGTCAGACCAGCCCCCTCCCTCCAACCCCCCCCTCTCTGTCTCCCTATTCATTGTTTACCCCTTGACTTGTCTGTTTGCTCTCTGCCTCTTTTCATGTATTTCCACTTGAATGCTTTTGTTACACTTGTTCATGTGTGTTGTCTTGTCTAGAATGTGGGGGGTTCTGAAGGGGTCTTTCTTGAAGACATTTTTTTAGCCTTCGAGAAAGACTCTGCTAGGGTCGAAACGTCAGGCCATTAACTATTTTTTGCATTTATACCATAGGTCCTTCTGGTTGGTAAGCAGTTTGCAACAGCTAATTCTATTTTATCAAATTTGAATAGTTGTATCTAGTTCTCATTAGGATTGGTTTGCCCGGTGTTTACCTGTAGGGGTTTGCGCTGAGGACAAAGACATCTCATACTCGCTGTGAGTCTCTGAGCCACCCATGGTCATCGAGTCATCATCTAGTAACTCGGTAACAGACCAGGCAGGAATCGGTTTTCCTCTCCTCTCACGTGACCCTTTCCTGTCCCCTCTGCCTCCTCTTCCCTTTGAGCGTCCAGGGCTTCGGGAGGAAGCAGGCCGCTGGGACTGTTTTGCGCTGTGAGCCCGCCGTGATGAGCGGCCTGATGAGGCCGTCTTGGGGCGAGCAGCAGGAGATGTGACCCCATCCTGCCGTGGAGACTTTGGTGGTGAGGGAGATGACGACATGTCGTTTGTTGGGAAGTTCAAGTGTAGATCTTCGGCTGTAATAAGGATGGTGGGTAGGTTTTCTTCTGGGGTGTTGTACCTTTCGTGTCCAGTGGGGAATGATGGAGGAGGATCCCTACCACTTGGCATGGAGGGGCTGTCTAGGATTCTTCTTGAAGTCTTTTGTGATTTTAAACTTGATTTACGGCTTCTCTGGGAAGACGATGCAGCAGGATGATTGCGTAGGTGATGTTCTTCTTTATTTGGTTGCTGTGAATTGTAATGACATTTGAATTTTAGTCTGCTTTGAGTTGTTTCAATATTTATAATGTGATGAAATGAAGGAAATTATGATCTTTTATACCGGTACTCAAAATGTATATTTTTAAATACGTGAGTGTATACATGAGTGTATACAAAAAGTTATTAATAAATAATTAGGGCCTAAACTAATTTTGATTACAAAAGATTGAGTTTGCAAACGCATTCCCATTCTATCGAGGATCTTTTCGTAACATTTCTATAAAAGAACATGACTCAAGCTTAAATACAAAATTACAACTTCAGTCTTCAGAAGTTCAGTTCAGATCTGTACTGGCACGGCAGGCTAATACCAAAAAATGAGTAGTTTTAAGTGGAGAAATGCATTAATATTTATATAGTTTTAATAACCAAATGAAAAAAATTTCAAACATCTTTTAGCAATGAACTTTTCTATGTTTATTTATGTTATGTTATATTTTATTTATTTTATGTATTTATTTCGTCTTATTTAACGTGGGTAGCCCCATCGGTTTTCAATGAACTGTACTCCCTGGGGCCCAGGAAATAAAAATCCATTTTAAAAATATGTTTGGATAAAGTTGAATGAAATTGAAGTTCTCCTTCAATTGTAGAATATTAGAATGAGCAATTTTATTTTTTGCGATTGTTGCTCCACCCCCACCTGCCCACTAATTCCCAGCCCCAGCCCACCTTCCCCACCCCAGCCCACCTTCCCGACCCCAGCCCACCTTCCCGACCCCAGCCCACCTTCCCGACCCCAGCCCACCTTCCCGACCCCAGCCCACCTTCCCAACCCCAGCCCACCCTCCCGACCCCAGCCCACCTTCCCGACCCCAGCCCACCTTCCCGACCCCAGCCCACCTTCCCGACCCCAGCCTCCCGACCCCAGCCCACCCTCCCGACCCCAGCCCACCCTCCAGACCCCAGCCCACCCTCCCGACCCCAGCCCACCCTCCCGACCCCAGCCCACCTTCCCAACCCCAGCCCACCTTCCCAACCCCAACCCGGTCACAGGACAGGAGCTAGACAACACGCGATTCCAATCAAAATTTAACAATAAAGCAAAATAAAAAAAAACTATAAAACAACGAGATCCCCTTTACCTACCTGAATACCATAGCCACCACCACATCTGTGAATTTTAGCTGATACTGCAGATGCCATACTTTATACGATGAGTTTAGCTCACGGACTTTGCACGTACGTGAAGACCGGCCGTGCGACACCGAGACGAGTCATGGAGACGTTTACGCTATTTGACGGCGGCCATTCCTGCCAGTGAGCAGGTCCCTGCCGCAACCGAATGAAACGCTTCAACGGAAACAAATAACTTTCTATCTTGCGATCGAATGGTTATAATCAATTGCCAAGTCTTATCAAACTTTCTTTTGTGTGATTTCTCGGATAATATGAATGATTAATGATCATTCACTGCCGTTGCCAGGTAATCAATTAGAATCAACTTGTTGCAGGTATGCATGCTGAACGTAGAAACAACTGTCACTTTTTTGGCTCGTTAAATAGCGCCCTCCAGCGACAAGTGTCTCGCTCTTTCCAGAAAGTTAACTTCTTGGTGAACCTTTCACTTCGGAGTTTCGGTAAGTTCGGAAACTTATAAATTAAGAAATTACGCAATCTCCTAATATTAAAACGAAACAATATAAAACACTGTAAACTCGATGCTTAAAACTTAAATCATTTATGGTCCCGTACTTTCATTTCTTCTTTTAAGTACATTCCGGGTAGTTTTGTTTCAGTGACGATCTTCCTAGTCCATTGGGTCGTCTCTTGTCTGCGTCTTGTTTGCCAATTGGTAATGGTACAAAAGCCAAACCTTAACGTTGTCCAGCTAGCTAGTGAACTGACCTTTTCTAACTTATTAGCCTAGATTTATCTATTAAATGCAATTATGATTTTGTTGTGCGGTAACTGATGTGCTATAATATAAACTTACGCTACAGCGTACCATAGATAGGCCCCCAGTCCGTCGACAGCTGCTGAGCCTAAAACGTTTTGTTCAATGGTGACACAACTGAGATAAAACCGGGGCAGTGGGAGGGGG
Organism: Plazaster borealis; assembly: GCA_021014325.1. Taxonomy (NCBI): domain Eukaryota; kingdom Metazoa; phylum Echinodermata; class Asteroidea; order Forcipulatida; family Labidiasteridae; genus Plazaster; species Plazaster borealis. Next base: position 4,036,453 of record CM037474.1, read on the forward strand.
CAACTGCCCTCCCAAATTCGGGCAAAACTGTGGGTAAAATTCAGGCACAGGAAAAAGAAAAAAACATTGGCCAGAAAAAGTAAAACATACTTTTTATCTTGTATTAGAAATTGTTAGGCCCTAACTTACGTTTTTATATCTGTAGCAAAATTTCGGGCAAATCAACCCCTCTGCCCCCATAAACAAATAGTCCCCAAACGTCGATGGATACAACTTCATTAAACTTACCTACAAAGAATTTTCAGCCAAACTATACCACCTTTTACTCATATTTATTATATATATAGTCTGTGAAATTACGAAAGGAATCATAAATCTGCATTACATTTTTAACAATAATTCTTATGAGGAAGTTGAACGTAGGCCCTAGTTAAACGCAAAGCATGCCAACTTGACTTTTGTAACAACTGGTGAAACTATAACCCACGTCCGTCTAGAAATTGTGAATTGTTCTGGAATGAATTTAAATATCCAAACCAATTTTACAAATGACCCAAAACTGGTTAGTAGTCGATTAGCTCATCAGCAGAAATTGACTTTAACACATTAATAGGGAACCACTTCGGCTAGTCCTACGATGATTGCACAGTGCTGTGAGTTTGGTGTAATTTTGTCTACTACTAATAATGTATTTATAAACTGTAAAGGTATGTTACCCCTCCCGAGCACTGTTCAGCAGAGTTTGTATTTAAAGGCACTGGACACGTTTGATAAAGTACTCAAAATATATATTAGCATACAAACTTACAACGAGCAACTGAGAGCTGTTGGTAGTATCAAACATTGTGAGAAACGACCCCCTCTGAAGTAACGTAGTTTTTGAGAAAGAGGTATTATATCTCACTAAAATATTTGAATCTGAAAAAGACTTCAGGCCTGAAGCCTTTATCAGGCATCTGAAAGCACACAAATTTGTGCAAGGGTGTTTTCTCTTTCATTATTTTCTTGCAACTTCGATGACCAATTGAGCCCAAATGTTCACAGGTTTGTTATTTTATGAATATGTTGGGATACACCAAGTGAGAATACTGTTCTTTGACAATTACCAGACGTGTCCAGTGCCTTTAAAGGTAGAGTTACAGATTGGTAAATAATCCAACAATTATTGACCATAAAAACTTATTGGCGAGAAGCACTGCAGCTGGTGATAGTATAAACTATTTTGGGACAGGATTTCCTTCGAAGTAATTATGTTTGCTTATTTTTTGCTAAAAAACGTTTGAATCTGAGAAACGATTCATGCATGATTCAGATTTCCCGAGGGTTGGTGTCTCGCCAAAATTAATGTTGATGGATTGGACGTTCCCGGAAAATACTGTGGCAGGTTTTGTGTTGTTTTCTCAGCAAGTAGACACTGGTATTACAACAACTCACGGGTGTAAGGACAACGGGTGACTCCAAGTTGTACTTATGGCATTCGCAAACAAAATCCAGGGATTTATTTTGTGTTTTGACACTAATGTTTTCCTTCATAACCACTTTTCCTCTCATACGCACTGTCGTACTGCGCTTACGCACATACGCACTGCTGGTGCACACTATAATTTTACTCCTCGTTTGCATCATCATCATCATTTTCCTGTACTCTGCAGAAAAATTCTCTGCCATGGAATATATTCACACTTTGGTTGAAGTGCAAACAAGCAAGTGCAGACAAAACTCATACAAAACCATACACGTATGTGTTAAGTAAAAGCAGTTATTTAGTATTGTTTGGTGGTCTATTCTTAAAGACATCCAGGGTTGGTGACTCCACAACTTGCTCTGGCAGTGAATTTCAAAAGCGGATGGTATCTGGGAAGAAAGAGCCCTTCAGTAAGTTTGTGCGGGTGGATGGAACAAGGATTGTTTATGTTTCTTCCTCTGGTGGATGAGTTGGCTGGATTCAGCTGGTTGTCAGGGATGTCAATGAGTTTGTTCATGACCCGGTGTGGCGGTTTCAGCCTTCCGACGTGTTCAGTTTTCCGGGTGACCAAGATCGTATAGCGCCGTAGGCGCAAGATAGGGAACTCACGCGCAAACGCGCGCAAATGAGTGAAGTACGCACTGGAGGGGCGCGGCCGCCATCTTAGGGAGCTGAATCAATCACGCGCCCCCAATGTTCATGCACAAAGAGTGATAATCTCTCATACATCGCTCGGCAGAACAGCCGTAGCGCACCCAATGTTCATGCATAGAGGGTTTTTTTATTTATTTTTATTCATTTGAAGGTGGCCGCCAAGCATAATTCAAACTGGCCACCAATTCTTAAGTCCACACTTTATGTAGTTACAAATTCTAAAAGATTGATGAGAGAGGGGACGACCAACTGGTATTTTTCGGGGGCCTTTAAAGCAAAATAGCATTGCCTTAGATCTTCGAGTTGTATGCATAATAAATGACAGAGTCAACAGGACAATATTATTGCCCCAAATCGGGATTTCTTGTATAAAATCAACAATTAAAACACTTTTCTGAACAGAGTTCGAACATTTGTAGTTGTTTTTGTATTATTTGTTGGGGCCTAGGGGTGGGTGGTAAAATACTTTGTCTTACTAACCCAACGGACAATGGAATACAGTGAATAGAACAGCTGTGTAATTTATTCAATTAAACTCATGGACAGCACCATAGCACAAATTGCAGCAGGGCTAAAATGACAATAAAATTACTAAAATATCTCAAATTTTACAGAAGTATTATACAGAAGTTTAAAATTGGTTAGAAATTTACAAGTAAATATACATACTTACATACACATGTAAAACATGCATTGAATTTTATGCATCTCAGGGCTAAAATGACAATACAATAATTAAAAATATCAGTATATAAGTATATAAAGAAGTTCAAAACATATACATGTAAAACATAAATTGAATTTTATGACTGCTTGGGGCTGTCAATGATAATAGACCTTTATCATGCTGCACTGCTATCTTGGTCCTGTATCCAATAGCAGTAACAATTGCAAATATTTAATGTACAAAAAAGGAACCAGACTATTTGCTGTTCCAGCCTCGGTTTGGTTACATTGATTTGAATGGGAGAAAATCAAGATAGCCGCACCATGATAAAGGTCTATAATGTGAGTTGAAAGTTCATCCTAATACAACTTAAAATTCTGCAATGCCTGTTCTTTAAAAAATAATAAAATACATGTAAAGATCAGTATTCTATAAAATGTTCCATTTGTGGGACCATTCCTCATTATTCGTAAAAATAACGCCTGCAGTATAGGTTTTTGTTTCCTATAACCCCCCCCCCCAAGAAAAAAGGAAAAGACATTTGCCAAATTTTGTAGCCTTAAATTAATTTAATAATTCCTTGTTCTTGTTCCTCGTCACTGAGCCAAAAACTGACGGCAATTTTTAAATTAAACTTCCCGCTTTTATCAGATTCTATGATTCCAAGTCAATTTATTCTTTAAGTCATTCATTTAAAAATGATGAGCTTTTCTTTCAAGGTGTACACAAAGACTAAGCATTAAAAATAAATATAGCTATTCTTTTAAATGCCAATACAAATTTCCAATTAAAAATAAAACAGATAAAACTGCGATAACCCCCCCCCACACACACACACGCACACCCCCCACACATGTTTGTAAATCCCGCTTACCGAGAACTCTCTTTGTTCTCTCTTAAAGTCCTCGGTTTTAATGGATAGACACGCTCACACACACACACAAGTGTGTAAACACCTGCAATCGGGGACCTCCTATTGTCCCTCTTTTGTTTGTACTTAAACTTTTTGGCAACATCTCCCATTGGTTTTGTACACACTTTCCAACTGGGGACCTTTACAGAACCGGGGACCCTATTGTCCTCTTGTGTTTTAGGTCCCCGGTTTGAATGTGGATACAAACTCACCCAAACACACCCTCACTGTTTAGTGTTTATACCATTCATGTCGCTATGACTTAATTTGCATATAAACAACCCATCAAGTTGTACGCCACTTCAAAAATGTCATTTTGGTGACCTAATTATTCAGGGCCACTGTACTATTATTTTAAATCACAATTAAATGTTGTTTAATCACAATGACTGACTTAATGTACAACTTGTTTGCTTCATTTATGTGCAACTTTGTCAACTTTCCTACATTTCCTTTTGAGGGTGACATTATGTACTTCTCTGTTTTTAAACTTAAGTGCATAATGCATTCTGACGTTCACAAACACAGCTACAATTTTGGATTTTATTCTCTCACTGCATAACTGCATCTCCTTGTACAAAGGTAGATCACACATGGCTCGATTGAGCAGGTGGGAGATGTTGCTCCTTGTCATCTTGATGTCATCAAATTCAGTGCGAAACAAATTCTCACATTCAGTACAGAAAGCTAGGAAACGCTCTGAAGGGACCATTAACGATCCAAAGTCAGATGTGGAAGTGTCGTAGGCTTTGTAATGTGTGAAGAGTAGCGCAGGGTTGTCTAAATCTGCATTCTCTTTCAGCAAAGCTTTTCTGCAGATCTGGCATGAAGAGAGTACTTCATGTCCAGTTATTACCTTGCGACATAGATAACCAGCAATGTATGTGATGTTTGTATATTGTTCATAACTTCTTGCTGCTGTGGAGCTTTTGGCTACCCTTCCTCCATGGACTACCTCACTCTTTCTCTTAAGTAGCCTGCGAGGGGTGGACAGAGGTTTGGGAGGATTGGGAACTTGAAAAAATGTTGGAATTGCATTCCAGTTCAGTCTGTTTTTCGTCCATTTGTTTGAAAACTGCTGAATCTCGAAGTGCTCTGAACACAAGCGGCAGTTTGATGATACATACAGGGGAGTTCTCTGAAGCAGATCAGAGCGACGGGTGTTTTGGACCCACTTCTGACATCTGCAAAGAACAAAATATAGACAATATACTGTATGTTAAAATTGAACAAATAAGCTGACATTACATGCTGAGAAGCCTCTTAAATCTACCAACAACTCAGTTTAACACAAGCTCATTTGCTGCCAATTCCTTCCTGCTTGCTTTCGTCACATAAAGTCAGAGTCAATAAATGTAATGTTCAACAAGAGCACCGCTAATTTCCAAACATCATCACCAGTCATCAGTCACCATGTTTAACCCAGGGTAATGATTTGGTTTTGTCAACCTTAAGGTATCAAAATTATTAAGAAAGGTAAAATACAAGTCACCTGTGAAAGCTGCAGATGAATACAGTGTACTTGTTGAAGAAACAGCAATAAAGTGGCACAGTATTTTCATCAAGACTGTTCAATCCATCCATGTTTAGTGTGTGGTTTTAATTGTAATGCCCCCCCCCAACCGCTTGGTACCAAATCATATTCTGGCCAATATCTCAGCCAAACACCAACTTCAGCCAGTGTGCTTTCCAAAATCAGTTCTACAAGGTGGAGATTTTCATTGCTTAAGGCAAAATTCAAATGGACACCACCACATTTAATTGTTGCCTTTAGTTAGGTGATATAATTGGAGTATGTTTTTTATAAATTTCTATTATTGATGCAATATAGGCCCTATAGGCTTACACATTTAATGGAAATAATTCAAACAAAAAATTGCCTAATATTTAATAACAAAATGTACCTCTCCTTGTTCTTAGGAAACTTGAAGAATGACAGATCCAGTCGCTTGGTCTGACGATTAAAGCAATTTATTGCAGAACAGTGAGCTGATGATGACGAGGTCGATGCCATGTTGCCTTCCCTTGTTTTGTTTTTGTTGACAGATCAGGATCTTTGAACAAAACAATGAATAAATGTTCTATAATTAAAACCACAACACTTTGACAAGATTGACAGCAATCATGGCAAATTGCTCAAAGTACTCCATAGAACTTAGAAGCAAGGTCCAAAATCCAAGGACATTTAATTATACAAATAAATAGAATAAAATAAAACAGACAGAGGAACATAATGCAAGTATCAATTGTAGTCCCGGCCCCGGGGACCCGGGACTTTGGCAGAGGTAGCCGGGACATAGACGGGGGTGAGCAAAAATTGTGCCCCGCTAGCCGGGAAAATAGCGGGGTCTTTGCCCAGGTTGTACAATTTGTTTCCCCGCCCTACCGGGAAAATAGCACTAGCAGGGACTTTGCCGAGGTTGTACCATTTGTTTCCCCGCCCTATACCGGGACAATAGCATATCGTGTGGTGGTTGTGACAAATGCCCTGCATGTCGGTCGGGCCGGGATCGTGCGGGGGTTCTTATAAATGCCCCGCATGCCTGGGCCGGGATCGTGTGGGGGTTGTTATAAATGCACTGCATGCCAGGGCCAGTGTATAGCCGGGGATTTACAAAATCAAGTGCCCCGCCCGACCGGGCAGTAGCAGGGCATGGCAGGGACTATCACGCCAAGCCATTTTTACATCCCCAGCCAAGTCCCTGTTAGTCCCGGGTCCCCCAGGGCCGGGCACATTACAATTGATATGTGCATAAACGTTACAGTCATCAACAGTAACATAGTAACAGAGATCCAGAATGATTTGGCACACGAGAAGAGGCCCAGATGCCCAGACCAATTTCAAGGACGGTCATCTTCATACCATAACATTGGACCAGATGTTAGTTAGTCATTGTTAAAGTTACTTGTTCGTTGTTTTTGTGTGAATGACGATCTACCACTTTTATTGAACATTATGACGAGTGTACTTTGCCCTTAAAACAATGTCACAAAAATAATTTTCGTCTCAGTGTTAGCATGTAAAACGAATTACCAGTTTTGGTATTAATTACATGTATATTATAACTGGTAAATACAATTTTACATGCCAAAATAATTTTCGTCTCAGTGAGACGAAAATTATTTTCGTGGCATTGTTTTACTCACTTCTCAAAAATTACTAGCACTGACCTCAGCAATTAATATTTTAAGGAAGCTTTGATCATCATTATCTTCAAACCGTGGGGAAGGCCGGAAACCCTTTTCAAAGTCCTTAAATTTGTAAACGAATATCATGAATATTGTCTAAAATTTTAAAGTTGTCCGATTGATGAAACAAAAATCAATGTACAATAATTGGTGTTATCATAAAAACATCAACTTACATGTATGATGTACTCCACGATCAGGATGTCAGGGGATGTATAGCGACAAACAACATGCCCGAGTGTATGTTATGTGCAACTAAAAAACTTTTTTTCCCGCGCGCGGTTTTTATCACCGATCAACTCTCTCGCTGCTAACTAAAATGGCGGCCAAACGCGCCCAGTGCGTACTTCACGTTTGTGCGCGAGTTCCCTATCTTGCGCCTACGGCGCTATACGATCTTTGGTTGCTACTCTCTTCGGTAGCTAAATGTCATGGCGGCGTCCACGAATACAACTAGCGGTGAACGCGTGGATCGTATGAGAGAATTAGGTTTGAAGACCAAGCAAATTATTCTTTAATTAACCAGTGGAACATATGAAGAAGGAGCGTCAGAGAACAAGAAGAGGCTTGTCCGTTGCCAATCGAAAACGTATACATAATGATCAGACCAGTAAGTACTCAATTCACAAATAGACAGGCTAGCTATCCTTACCTATCCCCCCTGCCTATAAAAATGGTAGCCTATTGGGCTCTGCCTAGTGAGTAGTTAACATGGTCATGGTTAGTTCATGGAGGAAGGAAGAGTACTGTAGTGTAGTGTATGCTAGTTACTGTCTGACTGTACATGTACATGTACACTGTAGTACTACATTACTTAGACTTAGACTTAGAGTAGTGTATAGGCATTTTCTTGTTGTAACGCAAGAGTATTTTGTTATTTACCAATACATACATCGGGGCATTATGTAAGAAATGTTTTTAGAGGGGGGAAGGGGAAGAGCAAGTGTCAGGAGAAAGGGGAGGGTAAAAGAAGAACAAAGGGAAAGGGGAGAAGTAGCCAGCAGGGGGTAGATGGTGAGGGCATATGGAGGTCCATGGTGAGGGTTACTGGTATACTGGTTACGTAAGGGAAGGTGTCATATGGAAAAGAAAAGACGAAAATTGAGGGGGGGGGTGGTTATAGAAAGACAGAATAAATAGTGGGCGGGTTAGGTAAAGAGTAAGATGTGACAGTGGGAGGGAGGAGTTGGGGTTAGAGGCTGGTGAATTGAAATGATGGGAAAGAGGGATGGATGATGAGGGTTACATTTAGGTGCTATCAGTCACTAGCAGCTGCTTGCTGTTTACGGTCATCGCAATGGGGGGCGTTGAGGGGTTATATTTCTTTTCTTCTTCTCCATTTATTTTGTTTTAAACCGATATTGTCACCCTTTTTTATTGTAGATTACTCAATAAAATGTAATATTTACAAGGGCCCCAGATGGTCAGTAATTGTTTGTCCCTTTTTCAATTTAAGGAGGTGAGCTGTACTACACTGGAAACAAGGCAGACATCAAGAAGAAGGTAGTACTGCACGAGGATGAGGTGCTAGACCTTCTGAAACACTATCACTCATCACCGACAGGAGGACATAGTGGTATCAATGCCACACTGTCCAAAATTTCCTCGCATTACACATGGAATGGAATGAGACGGGATGTTGGGGAGTTTGTAAGTGGGATAACACTTTATGAATTGGTGTTTGTGTTGTTTAATTTTGTAATGGCACCTTTATGTTTCTAGCTATCTTTCTATTGTTGTGCCCTCTGAAAGAGTCTAAATGACTACTCCATTGTCACATTGATTTCGTTCATGTTTTCTTAAGGTGTAGCATTGCCAGTTTTCTTACATTCTATCTTTTTCAAATAGGCCTACAGTTTTCCTTTGTTGTGATTTGGTCAAAAGAAAGTTTCCTCACCTCGCCCCAGATTTGTTACGTGTTCTATCAACCTTTATCAAGTGCAAATTTAATTAATATTGGCAAGACAAACCTCAAGGTATTACTTATTTTGAAGTACTGCTCACACTTCATGTAGGTGCATCATTTCTGCTTCGGCATTCTTTTGTGATTATGATAACTTGGAGGAAAGACAAATAAAACATGCTCCTAATCACACTACTTCTAGTTAACATTATCTTTCTCATGGATATATTGTGTACTATTTTCATCTTTCTGATATTTCAGAAACTACATGAATGCCAGGGCATTAAAGATCCATGGGACCCCACCAGATGGACCATAAAGCTGTACTCCAACTCTCGCCAGCGTGATACATACAGCTGTGGAGTGTTTGTGCTGATGGTAAACAACTTGTGTCAGATCTTGTTTTATTAAACAAAATAAAAACTGTTGCCCTTAGCCAGCAAAGTTTGTCAGAACGTAAGAGATAAATAAAAAGCTAGCTTGGAGAACCTGCTAAAAGACTTATCTCCATTTTGACATGGTTGTTTATGTTAATTTACAGTTTGCAGAGCAGCTTCTAAACGGCATCCCACCCTGTGTACTGCGCCAGTGCCATGTACAACAATTTAGAGTTCATGTTGGTGCACGATTTGTGTCATTTAAAGGCACTGGACACGTTGGGTAATTGTCAAAGACCAGTATTATCTCTTGGTGTATCCCAACAAGCCCACGAGCATGAAGAGTTAATTAAATTTTCGTGGGTTTGATCATCCACGTCACTACAATTGGTATGAATCCATAGTTCACAACAGTCACATTGAAAAGCTTTGTGATCAGTTATTACGTTTCTTGCTGAACAATTAGAACAAAACTAAGGTGTGGGATTATTTTTCCCTTTTAAATATTCTGCTCTTGAAACTCCTGCTCACTTGAGGTGAACATATGAACTGCAGTCGTCACATGAGAGTTGCAATTCATTTGACCAAATTGTTTTTGTGCATTGTCGTAAAACGTTAACGCTTGTTGTACAGTTCAATGCTGTTTAGCATTTGGGTTCTATTAGTGTACAGTGTACGACTCTGAAGCACACAAAATTACAGGTTCAAGAGAAACAAATACTTGTCTATTGTTCTAAGACTTTAATTCTCTCACGTGACTACTACTAACGGAATAGATATAAAACAGACTCCAAAACAGACCCCTGAACACTCTCAGCAACAACTTTAACTCTTCCTACATGAACACTCCCATCAGCATCATGCTCTGGCTATAAGCCTGAGATGTGGCTATGAAGATTGCTCTATCTCTACGCTCAGATGTAGCAATTGATGCAAAAGGCTCACCAATTCAGAATGACTTTTGACTCTCTGTGCAATACCTTATAAACCCTAACTATCTGCTGGTCAACGACGCCAGACCAATCTCTGATTGGTTAATTACCGAAGAACGTTGAATATTTATAATGTCTAAAGTTGTCTCAAATGTTGCCATTGGTCAATCTGTAATGTATTTTGCATAGATCACCAATTCTGGGGTTGTGTAACTGAAGATTTTGCTGACTGGGGAAAATCTTTCAGGAGCTCAATTTGACCTTAAGAGTTGATTGTTTCATCCTTCAAGGGGCACTAAACTATGCAATCCAACCCAAAAATAACTGTGAAGGCTGTGGGAAAGTTCCCTTAAAACAATGAAATACAGGGGAATTATGAAGGACTGCATGGCTCATCATCTTAAGATTATTTACTTTGGTCAGCAATTCTGTGAACAATTTAGGCTTTCTATTAAACATATTAAAGGAGGGCAATTTCTATTTCCCGACAAACTTCCCAGCTTGAGGTCATGCGCCCTCGAATGACCAGTTGAAATTATTACATAACATATCACTTAATAATGGGTTTGCACAGACAGTCAACAAATTCCAGTATAGTCATAGCCACACTCAGAGTGATCATGCACATAGAACTTAATTACCTTAACACTTAAATCAATTTACATGTAAGTTACACATAAGATGACATTATACTATCAACACTAAATAACACTAACTAAAATATACATTATTCAAGGCAAATTCTTCTCCACGTGCAGGTGTACATGTAATAATTCAAAATCAGACACATTTCTGTTAAACTTTGCCTTGTCAAAACAGGATTTAGGCATGTTTCATTTCATCAGTCCAACCCATGGATCCAAAGGGGCTTCCCAGCTTTGGTCGGTGTCTTAATCACCAAAGCGCTTAATTTCCATTCTAGAAATTCCAGAAAATTTAGGACACTTTTATTTCTTAATTAGTAGGCAAGGGCCAATGAGCTGGGTTGTTGTGCTTGCCTTTGTTCGTTCTTTTTGACCTGCGCGGCTGGACTGCAGTGGCTGAGCCAGGTTGGTTGGAGAGAGTAGGGGGAGGAACCTGAGCTGGGTCGGTGTGAAGTGTCCACCATGTAGGCAGCTCTTCTGTATCAGAATCAGAGGAGGAATCTGAATCCAAGGGTGGTAACCAGAGAAGTGGCTCCTTTATGGGCTGTTCACCTCGTGGGTCAATAATTAGTAACTTTCGATTGACTGTGGACTCTGGCCCACCAAGGGTTGGTCGGATTGTATACACGTCTTTATCGCTATTCCTTCCTACTATGACAAACCCATCCTCTTTGTAATGATTTACCAGTTTGTGCCTACTTGTAAATGCACACTGCTTGAGAAGAACCATGTCACCTACTTCTAATGGCTTAGCATTTGCTCTCCTATCATAACGCCGCTTATCTCTATCAATGGAGGCCTGCATCCTAGATGCAGCTAACTGACTAGCCTTCTTTATTAAACTAGCCTGAGCCTGAACGTAGTGCTCACCCCAATTACTCTCAGTGTTACTCAACAATTGATCTACTGGTAACACTGGTTCTCTACCATACAACAACACATATGGGGATAACCCAGTAGACCTGTGGGGGGTAGAGTTGTACATGAACACAAGATGGGGGAGTAGCTTGGGCCACTCCCTTCGATTAGGGCTGTTTGTTGGACCAGGCTGGACCCTAATATTCTGAAAGGCCGCTGCCAGTGCTTGTGCAATAGTATTGGCCATTGCCTGGGGCTCTTCAGCTGCATCTTCCATTATAGGAGCAGAGTTGGAATTTGGTCTGGTTCCCTACTTGGCCGTTTAAACAACAACAATTTTGTGTATATATATATATCATGTATTTCAATACTAACAGAAATCGGTCAGGTATCTTAGATCAGTATGTTTACCGTAAGTAGTCAACAAAATTAAATTACATATACCCTGGTGAACTTCAATTATTACATCAGAGGTTTGGTTACAAACTAGATTTCCACTGAAACTTATTCACACCAGAACAACAACAAAAGAGTGATTTCTCAAAATGGAATTCTCCAAACCTCCACGAGGAAAAAAAAAAACCACAAACCAAACCACAAACCAATTGTGACTTTTTAAAATCACAATCTGAACAGGACCAAAATAATCTATAAAATTTTGTCCTGCAAAACGGGTTTCCCAAACACTGCTTATAAACGAGCGTAATTTCTAGCAAGTTTATGTCAGCAAAACAAAATAGAATTCAACTGAAATCAATCAAACTAACAACTGGTCGTGAAAAGTTAAAGCGTAATCTGCACCCGAATCACATTATACACAGTTACTTTCGATACACATCAAAATGAGCTCTCACAAGCCAATGCTTGTTGTTTACATACAAAACTTAATAAATCACTGAACCAACGACAGAAAATAACGAAAACTGCAAAATGAATTTCCCCTCTTTTTTTTTTTCCTCATAAAATGGTGGTTAAACGAAACGGGCCTACCGCCACGATGATAGTTCTTGCTTGTTTAGGGAGACTCCGGTAGTGGTGCAAACTTTCTCTCCTGTGAAGAAAACTGCAACTTCTGATGGTGGGGGTAGAGGGGACTAGAAGTAAACTCTCCTCATCACTCTGGAGGTCCTGATGGTAGATACAACCGCGTTGCTCTCCTCCCGACGTTCCGATGTTCCCTCCGCGATGCTGGCAGGTGGAACGATGGTCCTGCAGTGTCCAGGGGTCTGTTTGCTAGATTAATTGGATGGTGTGCAACATCCCACTTCTGACACCATTTTTGTCGTAAAACGTTAACGCTTGTTGTACAGTTCAATGCTGTTTAGCATTTGGGTTCTATTAGTGTACAGTGTACGACTCTGAAGCACACAAAATTACAGGTTCAAGAGAAACAAATACTTGTCTATTGTTCTAAGACTTTAATTCTCTCACGTGACTACTACTAACGGAATAGATATAAAACAGACTCCAAAACAGACCCCTGAACACTCTCAGCAACAACTTTAACTCTTCCTACATGAACACTCCCATCAGCATCATGCTCTGGCTATAAGCCTGAGATGTGGCTATGAAGATTGCTCTATCTCTACGCTCAGATGTAGCAATTGATGCAAAAGGCTCACCAATTCAGAATGACTTTTGACTCTCTGTGCAACACCTTATAAACCCTAACTATCTGCTGGTCAACGACGCCAGACCAATCTCTGATTGGTTAATTACCGAAGAACGTTGAATATTTATAATGTCTAAAGTTGTCTCAAATGTTGCCATTGGTCAATCTGTAATGTATTTTGCATAGATCACCAATTCTGGGGTTGTGTAACTGAAGATTTTGCTGACTGGGGAAAATCTTTCAGGAGCTCAATTTGACCTTAAGAGTTGATTGTTTCATCCTTCAAGGGGCACTAAACTATGCAATCCAACCCAAAAATAACTGTGAAGGCTGTGGGAAAGTTCCCTTAAAACAATGAAATACAGGGGAATTATGAAGGACTGCATGGCTCATCATCTTAAGATTATTTACTTTGGTCAGCAATTCTGTGAACAATTTAGGCTTTCTATTAAACATATTAAAGGAGGGCAATTTCTATTTCCCGACATGCATTAACTACAGATGACACTTTTACTTGTAGGTCTAATTGTTGTAGTTACATTCAAATCAGTACTTGAAGTGTTGCTAGCTGTGACGAAAATATCAATACTGTGTAATTAGAGATGTGTTATTGTGTGTGTATTGTCTGAGTATAATCGTAAAATAAACCTGTGAATTTTGTTTTATTCTGGTTTAGTTGATTAAATTTATTTATTTATTTATTTATTTATTTTTATTTCATTCTAAATTGTATAGATATCAAAAATAAAACTTGTGATTTGCCATTTGATAGAGTGTTTTCTCTGTTTATTTGTATTATTACAGGCTGGGTATTTATATTTTTTGTTATGGGCCGAATTCGCGTGTAGAATATATACCACAAAGCCATAAAGTAACAAATGCGAAACAAACCATTAAATTAGTTAGAAATGAGAAAGGGGGTTTGTTTTTTATACAAGCAGTGTGACCTGCTTAAAGGTATCGTACACGTTTGGTAATTACTCAAAATATATATTAGCATAAAAACTGACTTGGTAACGAGCAACAGAGAGCTGTTGATAGTCTAAAACATTGTGAGAAACGACTCCTCTGAAGTAACGTAGTTTTTGAGAAAGAGGTAATTTCTCACTAAAATAATAAAAACTTCTTGCAAGAATTTTTTATTCCTAACTGAAAGCACACAAATTTGTACATCAAGGGTGTATTTTCTTTCATCATTTTCTTATTTTATGCATATGTTGGGATACAACAAATAAGAACACTGGTCTTTGACAATTACCAAACGTGTACGATGCCTTTAAAGTTGTACGCATGAGAAGACGTATAAAGATGGCCCAAGAGAATGTGACTGAACAGAAAAGAATCGTATTAGAAACAATTTGGGGTCACTGAGAGTTCAGTACTCGCCAGGGTACTCGCGGCGGTATTTTTGTCCGGCTACGTCACCCGGAAAACTGAACACGCCGGAAACCTAAAACCGTTCTAACAACGTGTTGAAATGTCCGGCTACGTCACCCGGAAAACTGAACACGTCGGAAGGCTGAAACCGCCACACCGGTACATAACTGCAACTTTGAAGATGGGCCTTCGATGCTGCAGAGACTCCCCAATCCAGGTTACAAAGCATGGTTGACACTAAAAACTCGAACAGCAAGGTTATTTTAAGTTACTTTGGTTCAATTCTGTGACTGATAATGACATCGTGCGACTGTCCACTAATATTTGAACTTACTTTGGTTCAGTTCTGAGACTAACTGACACCGTGCGACTGTCCTCAACTCGGGCCACATTCCTCCCCCTACGGAACGCCTCCCTGACTCCCTTCTGGTTCGTCAAGATGTAGCAAATGGGATTAATGCAAGAGTTGCACACAGCTAGGATGATACCGAAGTGGTAGGCAGGCGACGAGAAGTCCAAGTAGCCACCGAAGTTGTAGACCAGGAACATGCCCTGGACCGGAGCCCAGCAGACGGCGTAGGTGATGACGAAGGTCAGGAGGGTCTTGATCAGGGTTTGAGACGCTCGGAGCTGCCACATCTTACGCTGATCGGCCGGGTTGAGGGAGAGTGGACCTACGATGGAAAAGAAAGTGGATTTCTTGAGATGTTGATATATGTTAATATTTATTTAATAGAAACTATATATGTTGGTCTTGAAACTAATGGTCAAATTTGTCGATAGAAACTATATTGATCTAGATTGACGTATTCTATTTTCCCCAAAACACATCCTATAGGTGACAGGTTGACGCACCCTGCCTTTCACCTCTATGGTCCCGGTTCGAATCCTAGCTCGGACCGGAGCCTTTCATGTGGATTGGGTTTCAATCCCAAACTGATGTACGTGGAGGTATCCCTATTTGGGGTTTCCCCCAAATCTAAAACTAAGCATGTCTTCATATCTTCTCTACACAGGAGGTTAGTGGCCTACACAAAAATATGATATTTCCCACATAATTTTCCATGCGGTAAAATTCTGTTTGACTAATACTTCATAATTGCAAATGGATCTGTGCTAGTTTGGTGGAAACTAAAGTCCAGGGCTATACACGCACCCCCATGTGCAACACAACAAGTAGTTGTTCTGTGTTTACACACACACGGGATGGCAATCAAGTTTTCTGTAGAACTAATGGAGGCATTAGTTTTTATTTCCAGAAGTATGCTGTGACTCTTTCATCCTTTTGTTAACATTTTGTTTGTTTGAGACCAGGGCTAAAAAACCTTGGGGAAAATCCACAGGACCGCAGGGCTTATACTTTGTTGTCCAAAATGTGTACAATTCGGAAAATATTTTTCAAGACCAGAATACTGTTTTTTTTAACAAGCGCTGTACAATAAACATATACACAATTTTAGGCTCACCCGTACCGTGACTTTTCAACAACTTCACCTGCCTCTTCAACGTCGAAATCACTTTCCATTGCACCAACACCATCAACACAAATGGACCAAACATAGTCACCGTAAAATTAGCCAAACCCACCACCGCCTGAACCGCAGAGCTCGGCCACCGTAAGAAGTGACAACCCGCTATCTCATCCTCCCCGTACAGCAGGAAGAGAAACACCTTAGAAAGCGCGCCAAAGATCCAACAAGACACAATCATGAGGTACTTGACACGTCTGGTAAACATCACTTTGTACTTGAGTGGGTAGACGATTGCAACAAACCGCTCCAAGTTGACCGTGACCAGGCTGTAGACAGAGACAACCGTGCCGACCCAGAACAGATATTGACCGGCGTACAACCGGCATCTGAGCTCACCCAAGAACCCCGGGTTGGGTGGATATTTCCCCGTGGTCTGAACCAGCTTGAAAGGAATGACCAGCACACACTATGAAGTCAACCAGAAATAAATGCACCATGAAATCACTGGTGTTCGACCGCAAGGACTGCACACGGAGGAGTACAAGGGCAACCAGAAGGTTACCAGTGATTCCAAGCACGCATATGATGCAATAAAGCCCCAAGACTAAATTACTGTTTGCGATGTCGCCCCATTCATTCCTATCCCCTGCCATCTCAGAAATATAATTCCCTTCAGTTCCTGAAAAACTGAAATCATTGCTAACAGTTTGATTTGCAAAGATTTCCATGCCGTCAAAACTTTCTTCCTCAAAACTTATTTTCACTCCTGTAACTACCGCAGTTCAGAATCACCTCTTGGCCCGACTCTTCAAGATGTTGCACCGATGAAGTCTTTATTTGAAATACTTGCCAGAGAGTGAGACCTTATTATTTTGTCATCCACGCGGAGGCCTATAAACAGCACGTCACTTCGACGTCACTTTGACAACCTTGCCTAATACTGGTGAATAATAAGAGCGCTTCAAAATCGCTACACAATGAGACCAGGGGCATTTTCATTGAATTTATCTTCATCCTTGACCGACTATTCATACCTTGAAGTATTTTTCGTTTCTGAATCGACGAAACTATAGGATGCATTGCCTACGAATGTATTGCCTCAATTGCTCCATGCCTCAGTTCCGGGGGCGAATTTTTTTTCCAAACTTTTTTTTTATTTACCTTTTTTATATATTTTATTTCTTTCCAACATAGCCATTCCGATCGAAAAAACAAATCAAAATCATTAACAAAAAAAAGGTCATCATAGCAATGTCGTTTGGGAAAAAAATTCGCTTCCGGGGACGTCTTTACTGGTCCATTTCCCGACGTTTTCTGAACCCTTTCCCGTAACCAACCTTCATCTTGACGTGTCCATATTTTTAAGTCTATCTGCAAAGGTCATCTGATCCTTGAAACCAAATACAAATAATCGTTCTGATGGATATTGCAGAATGATTTCAGATGACACGCCTTCTTTTCTTGAAGTCTTCACGTCATCGGCGCATGGAAGCTCTAGTTTTGATTATTATGACATGAGCCCTGGCACACATTTTAAGGATTATTTTTACCAGGTCTTCTAGGCCTGAATGATGCCGTATTTCACACCGATCAGCCGGGGTACACTCTAAAAACTCCCGGGTCAGGCAGACCCGGAGAGAGTGGTTAAAAGATGGGATTTTAACACGGATTCTGCGTAATTTTGAACCATTTTTGGGTCAGAAATACTGACCCAGGTCATTTTCGAGAAAACTGCATCTGAACCCCCTCCCCCAAACCCCCTCCAACCCCCCCCCAAAAAAACCCCCAAAACCAAACCCAAACCAAACAAACAACGCAACAGCTTATTTCGGGGGGTTTTATGGACAATAATTATTTTCTCCTTACTCACACAACTGATTAAGCCCAAATTTTCACAGTTTTGTTATTTCATGTAAATTGTTGATCACACCAAACATGAACACTGTCTGTGACTATTTTGTCAGCTCTACCAATCCTGTATAATACCTACCATGATGCACTAATTTGTATTAAACTTGAATTTCAACAAATGTATAAATCACAGCAGGCATATTTAGGGCCTAAATCTTGTTTTTCTTTGAGTATCATCTTTCCATGATAATACTAAATGTAACCACCCATTTCCTTACAAAATGAATCACAAATGCATTTGTGATTCGTTTGAGAGGGCGTCGCAATTTAAATGGTGACGCCCTCCCTAGTTTTGGAAACCAAGTTAAACTTTTGCAACAATAGGGCCATACAGCTCATTAAATCCGTTCTCAAGACCCACTGACATACACTACTCTATACAGCATTTTTGTCGTTTTGTTATTAATGATTTATTCGATTTTGCATGGTGAAATATATAAATCCTACAGGGTGCATGCACTGCAAACCACAACTGACTGGCACCTTTTGTTACTGGTTTCAAAAATGTTTACCAAGGTGAGGAATTTAGGGTTTTAGACAATTCTGCAGGATACAAAACCCCCCTTTGATTTTGCACTTTCCCGTGAGACTTTGCTGAAGTACTCACAATTACGAATGCTAAAGAAATTCCATAAATGACATTCAATCATTAATTGGTACACGACTTAAAAAACCCAGTATCAATCCAATCTTGGCATAGATTTACAAGAACGTGAAATCCGTCCTCGTAGACCGTCAAGGCCTAATCATGTTTGTTTTACACAAGAGAAGAGTTTGAAATGATTACATTTTTTGTTAGTGACGTCGAGGTCTTTTTCGTAATCACTTTAGGGACGTCTATAGATAGGCTACCATACCCAACGTCAAGAAATGTCAATATTGACGAATCTTTATGTTTTCTTTATAAATGTTTTACTATAAGCTACATTTGCTTCGGAGATAAAGAATATTATTGCATTTTTTACCAACACAAAGGCAGGCTATACTTTTGGTAATATTGTCAAAGACCAGTATCCTCACTTGGTGTGCCCCAACATATGCATAAAATAACAAACCTGTGGAAATTTGGGCTCAATTGGTCATCGAAGTTTCAGAAAATAATGAAAGAAACAAACCACCCTTGTTGCGTTGTATAGGCTGATATATATATTTTGTTTGGCCAAACTATCTCTTCAACGTCTGGAAAGGTTATTATCTTTAAAAAAAGTAGGATATCAATATTGTAATTGAAGTATACATGTTTTCCCAACGTACTGCACGCTGCAGATACCCTAGGGCATTGGTGCGGGGCATCGCGGGGTTCCTCGGGACATATCTTGAACTGCAGTCTTCTAGGATGCAATCAAGCCATCTTTTGGGTGGACTGCCTATTGGTCTTTCTCACTCGATGGTCACTTCTAATGCTAGTTTATGGATATCTTGTGGATGGCATACATGACCGAAAGTACTTTAGTCATTTTGTCACTAGTGTATCCATGTCTAGGTTAAGTGTTCTTTTTCCTTTTTTTTTATCCCGGGGGATAACAGTTTAAAATCAGCATTTCCAAATTGTACATTAGAACATCTTTATACTTAGATAAGAAAAGTGTAAACAAATCACAACGTTACAAGAAATTAATATTTATACACTGCAACAACGGGGGTGTTAAATTGACACCATGGGTGTTGTCACATATAGACCTAGATACCAAAAAAAGAATCAAAATTTACACCATATAATATATAGGTTGTTAAAATAACACTAATTTCTGCTAGTGTTATATTAACACCCTTGTGATGTTAATTTTGGTTCTCTCTTCGGTATCTATAATGTGACAACACCCATGGTGTCAATTTTGGAACCCAGTTTTTGCAGTGTAGCATCAGTCTTGACAAATCACAGTGAAGAAATCCAAATTATGGAAGAAATCTGCCATATTATCTTTACATTAGTGTATATTATATTTTCATGGAGTGTATTAAGTTCTTTTTTTGAGAATTGAAAGAGACGGTGTAGGCCTATTCATAGTAATTTTTAATTTTATGAATACACTCTAAGAACTCCCGGGTCAGAATTGACCCAGATTCCAAATCATGGGGCCTGACCCATTTGTGGGTCAGGCTGACCCAGAAACTGGTTACATAAATGAGATTTAAACTCAGATTTAGACGTCAGTTTGACACATTTTTGGGGCATTTTGATACAGATCCCGGGTCAGCCTGACTCAGAAATGGGCCAGGCCACACGGGACACGGAATCCGGGTAAAATCTAACCCGGTTAACAGCTATACACTTGAAGTAGGTTTTACCAAACAAAAAGCTTCATTTTCTGGGATAGTGTTTTATCCCTTGATCCACGAAACCATTCCGGTCCTAAAGGAGATTGTAGCAGCACATGAGCAAAACAGATGAATAAGAGTCTACTCTTACATGTTACAAACAGTACATAAATTAGTCTTCAATTTGTTGATTTTGAAATGAAAATAGCTCGTACCTAAAATTCGGTATGTTGGTCTATGCTGGAACCATGTCAACCTAGTATCGTGTGTGCAGTTGAAACAAAGGTACCACTCAGTGAGCAGTGACCTCTTCACATTGTCCACGCTACATTTAATGAGAGTCGTTCTTTAACCACCAATTTCCAAATCAAGTACAGTGTTCTTTGATATGACTATATTGCGTATCTTATCTAGTCTGCTGACGATTTGAAATGCAATTTTTAACCAGTTTTCGTGTCATCCTGACCCGGAAATGGTTCCTGGGACCTAGACTTGATTCAAGTCCCGTTCACTCTAAAAATATATTAGTCAAAACAACACAAATTAGTCATACGAGACATGATTTTGATGTAAGTGTGTGTTAGTCAAAAATCATGTCTGTGAAACTAGTGTTGTTTTGACTAATATATTTTTAGAGTGTTCTCGTGCGAGAGGTCCCCAAGCATATCGCGCCAACTAGCAAACCATCACAAAACAAAAGTTTTCTGGCGATGGCACGGGATTGGGACTTGAGTCAAGTCTACCTGGGACCCAGAATCCGGGTCAATTCTGACCCGGGAGTTTGTTTAGAGTTTGAGGCCGTGTCCAAATCGGCGGCTACAGCTATCGGCTACGGCTAGATTTCAGCGTCGTTGTGCATTGAAGTATAGGACGTCCTTAGCAACACCCTTAGCAACAGCCGTAGCCGTAGCTGCAGTCGCCAATGCGGATACGGCCTCAGCGAACGAACATCGCTGCGTGTGATTCATTTCTGACATTGAAGAGCCAAAGAAGTCAACCCTCTTTTAATGTCCACCAAAACCTTTACCAAAAAGGATGTTTGCTTTAGGCGCCCATTATTTTTGCGACCGACCCTGCTTCAAAATTGAACAAAACATGTGGACTATATAATTTAAAAGGGACGATCTAAGAGTATATAGGTCACATGGACAAACAAGATTTTATGAAAAACGGGTCTCAATTCCACAGAAAACACTGAGACCGGCACTTAACGTCTTGAAGACAACAAACCATCATAGGGAAGTTGACACTCCCCTTATATAAATTACCGTAAGTTTCACTTTCCCACAATTCAAGACTGACCAACGATTGTATTAAACTTAACTTTAAAAGATGTGTAATGTGGAATTCAATTCAAGTTCAATGGGTTACAACTTCCATTCGCCTTGAGTTTCTCTTAGCGCGAAAAAAGCAGGAAATCCGACCGTGAAGAAGGCTGTAACTATCGGCGAGGTCGGCTGCAACGGCTCGGTATTCAACACGGCCTGTCGGACTTAAATCCATAGACATGCACACGATCTTTCCGGCAAAAAGATCCCCAAGTCTCGCGCATTTTTTGAACTTCCGGCACACTATTGTGGTCCCAACCAACTTATTGAGGGCCTTTATCGCACGGCCACGACCCTGCAAGGTTTTAAATGGCCGTTTAAGAACGAGTCACTACTCATTTATTCCCATTCATAAATGCCTTTTTGTTAAAAAGTGAAAGAATAAGGAAAATCGGTGGTAAAAAGACAATCTCTGACATCGAAGTTTGTACATTTTCAAAAACTTTTGTAAAATTCTGTTTTGTGCGCGTTGGGTTGTGTGTACGCGCGTGTACAAAAAGATTAGGCTACGCGCGGGAACTATAGCCATAATAGGGAGGTTTAGCTGCACGTTACGCGAGCAAAAACGTGAACGTGAACGTCAGAAAAAAAATTGTAAAAATCTCACGTTTTAAGCATATCGTGAAGTTACCATTTCTCACGTCAGGTACGTACGTGCAGACGTCATACGTGAGCATGAAATAAGCCCAAAGTGGTGACGTCACCTAGAAACGACACAATTTTCTGACGTTCACGTTCACGTTTTTGCTCGCGTAACGTGCAGCTAAACCTCCCTATAAATATTGCGTTCCGCGTAAGTAAATTAGCGGAGCTTGCGCGTCCAATACGCGAAGCCCAGCCGGTTATAAACACTCTTGGCCGTGCTTTATCATCCGTTTAAACACCCCACGTGACGTGCTCTCCACCAATAGGAATAGCGAAGCTGTCTGGGGTATTTATGAATTTTGTTTTAATGTTAATTTGAACAAATTACTTGTATTTAATATACAAAAATTGAAAAAAATGTATTTATAACAACTTGCTATGGGTATTTTTTATTTTCAAGAATTTTGTAAAAAAATTTGTTTAAAGAAGATTTGATTTCATAACAAAATTTAGTCTTCGTTCGAGATTGTTTTTATCGTTTCCGATATGCGCGAGACTTGCACAGTCTATAATGAAGACTTGTTATGCGTTTGTCACATGGTGACACTCCTGGCGCAGAATTTGTGTTGTTGAAAGAAGGAAGTAAACAAATAATACAAGGCGAGATGTATAGTGGGCATAGAGGCGCAACTAGACATTTCCCTTTGGTAGGAGGGGGCGGGGCAAAGACAAAAATAATAAATAAATAATAACGGCTCTTATATTGCGCAATTCCAAAGAAACAATCATTGCGCTTCGAACCTGTTATGTAATTCCTTATACCATTTCAGCTCCCTGTTGAGTATACAGCCTGTGCTGCCAAGTATGTAGCGCACTAAGCTAAATCAATCTCAAGAGCCATCTCTGCCACCACTGGTACCCACTTTACCCCTGGATGAAGAGAAGCAATATATCTGAGAATCTTGCACAAGGACAAACATGTCATGGCCGGGATTCGAAACCACACCCTGATTACCAAAACTTGTATACCACCAATGTTTCCGTACTTTAATACGCTGTTTTTCTCCTGTTTTAAGTACCGTACTTAAAACAGGAGGAAAAATAGTCTTTGATTCGTATACCATGCCCGATAAAGAGGGTATCCCCCAATGTTCCCATACTTTAACACACTATTTTCCTCTTGTACAGAAGTCCCCCTAAAATCCTCTAAAGAATTCCTGAGATTCCAAGCACACAATGAAGACACAATAGGAGGTTACACCATGCCCCATATCCAGCACCAAATGTGAACTTGAGTCCGCTGTATAACTCAACCGCTCGGCCACGACATGATGTACCGAATCATTCATTTGTGCGTGTTTTTTTCTTCGATATCCTTTGGGGTGGGGGTATATTGGGGGATCTCCCGCCCTCTTGGTTTACGCCACAGCATTTTAGCAAACCGTTCCCCGCTGTTTTCTCAAAATCGAGACCAGACAAGCGTATATTCGATTGACTAATTACACCATACCCGATATGGGGGCAGAGGTTGCCTCCCCCAATGTTCCCATCACACTATTTTCCTCTTGTACAGAAATACCCCCCTAAAATCCTGTGAAGAATTCCTAAGATTAAGCATACAAAGAAGACACAGTAGGGGGGGTACCACCACGCTTCATATCGAGTATCAATGTACCAGTGATTCATCCCTGGATTGCAGATGTGCAGGTGATGTTGAAGAGTAAATTTAACTCCAATAGCTCAATAAACAGCATACAACAAAACTGTGTTCGCTAAACCCAGTGGTATGCCTATTGTTTGAATGAAAAAGTTGATGTTTTTTGTCAGGGATTTAGTTTATGTCCCCGTTTATATGGCAGGAGGGGGGGGGGGGCTTGTTTCGATTGTGGCAATCAAAATAAGCGACGTGGCTTGTGTGAAGTCTTCAGATATTTCCCCCTCAGCTTTCGGCAGTATGTCAATTCTAAATATTTCGTGGAGTATTCATTTGGTGCTCAATATTGGGCGTGGTGTACCCTCCTATTGTGTCTTCATTGTGTGCTTGGAATCTCATGAATTCTTCAGAGGATTTTAAGTGTGTGTGTGTGTGTGGGTATGTCTACGCATTCAAACCGAGGACTTTAACAAAAGGGATCCGGGGAAAAGGTGTACCGAGGACGTCCTCGCTTTGATTTTGTGTACAAAACCAATGGGGACGTCGCTGAAAAAAACTATCTCCAAACAATGGGAGAACAAAGAGAAGTCCTCGGTTTACACCTTACACATACATGTGTGTGTGTGTGTGTGTGTGTGGGGGGGGGGGGTACTTATGTACAATAGGAAAACTGTGTTAAAGTATGGGAACATTAGGGGGGCGTACCCTCTGCCCCAAATTGGGCATGGTATGAGTATTGGTATGCTGTTTGACGTTTATATTCAATGAGCTTTCGGATTGAAATTAATTAATTTTTTAGCGATACATACACTGCAAAAACGGGGGTGTTTAAATTGACATCAGTGGTGTTGTCACATATAGATACCGAAGAGAGAATCAAAATTAACATCAAAGGATATTAAAATAACACCCTTTGGTGTAAATTTTGATTCCCTTTTGGTATCTATATGTGACAACACCCATGGTGTCAATTTTAACACCCCAGTTTTTGCAGTAACAGTATTGGAAACATTTCCGCATAATTGGAAATGGGTGGATTTAATACTTCTCTCTTTAAATATTTAAACAAGTTATACGAGCTAATTTGTTCATGTAAACAAACTAATTAAGTTCTTTGTATTAAGTTCCTATCTCAAGACGCACTTTTTTGTCAGAAAACTGGTGATTCCTATTGGTCTTTGAGATGATGATAAACTTTTTAAAGGAAAAACAAAATAAACATATTTCGACAATTATTCTTATTTTTGAGCAGTAAATATATGTATTTGAGAAAATGAAGCAATGTCTTTACATGACTCAATTTTTCATTGAACACTTACAGGTTGAACTATACATCACAAAGCAAACGCCAACATGTTAGGGGCACTGGCGTCCCTTAAAACTCAACCGACCTCTATGTTACACTATATCCCCTACCATACCAGCCTGTATTTTGAGCGTTGTATTATTGCAGCATAGACAAGTCTCTTAGGGTACGCCAATTTGTATCCCTACCATACAATCCTGTATTGTAAGCGTTATACATTAAAGCATAAACAAGTCTCTTAGGGTACGCCAGTTTGTGTCCCCTACCATACAAACCTGTATTGTATGCGTTATACATTGCAGCATAGACAAGTCTCTTAGGGTACGCCAATTTGTGTCCTCTATAGTTCCAGAGTACATATTTAAAAAATAAACGCTCTCCTCTTACTCAGGAACATAAGTGATAGATATATATCACATTTTCAATGTCTTGATGCCAAGGTGTTTAAGACGGGACTTTTACAAGAAAGATTTTGATTTTGTGAAAAATGTTTTTGTGAATCACAATAACAAGATGTTAAAATGGTTTGTAGTCATTTTTCTGTTGATTTGCGGTATTGTTGGGTTTTACTTGTGGAAAAGGCTTTGATGAAACATTGTATTTGTCAACTGGACATTTTTACAGCATATAGTTGTAAGTTTGAAACAAGGGTAAGTTGTAATTGACAAACGTTTGTATTCATTTAAAAAATAAAACATTTGTGTTAACACTTGAAGCCAAAGAGTTGATCAGTATTTTGGACCCACTGTTTCTAGTATTTGTATGGTCAATTTTATTATACACTGTTATTTATGAGAAAAATTGCGCCCTTTTAAAGGAAATTAACATTTTCTGTTTAACTTTTTGACTGTGAGATATTTGAGTAAAAAGCATGCTTTTTAACATGATACAAACAGAAAATATGAGCATAATTTAACTGTTTTGAAGAAATTCAGACGTACAAACTGGAAACTTGCAATTCCAATTAAATAGAAATGTTTCCAATACTGTTCTGCTGTACTTTGTTTTTAAACACCATGTCCCCATGTCCCCAAAGTTTCCAAACTTTAAAATTTCCTCTTGTACCGAAGTACCCCCCGTAAAAACCTCTAAAGAATTCTTGAGATTCCGAGCACACAATGAAGACTCAATAGAGGGTACACCATGTACCATATCGAGCGCCAAGTGTACGTATACATTCTATACTGGGTATTATTATCGTAGTTACCATGGAAGTATGTCTACCTCCATTAAATAATCTGGGCCCAACTTCAAATAGCTTTAAGTAGCTAAAAGTGCTTAGAAATTTGTAGACTGGTCCCCTGTCTTAGATAGGCACTGGTCTTACAGGCCCAATAATTTCATTGGATACAATGATTTCACTGTATAAACGTGCAGTGACGTAAGCTTTCCATATCTGCGTTATGATTGGTCCGAGGTGAAATGGGTTTGTACATGCATGTAATGTTGTTTTGCAATCTGGCGTTATTCACGAGCCGCGAATGTGACGTCAGATGTTCACAGGCTATTCCATCCGGTCCTTCCTTGTTGAAACATTCTCTCGTGTGTGATTTATCCATTTTGACTGTTTGGCCCAGGTATTATTAAAAATAATGTATTTATATAGCGCATTTTCCATATGTTTAAATGCGCTTTACAGTTTATATTGTTAACAGAAGAGGTGAGTTTTGAGACATTTTTTGAAGATATTGACAGATTGTTGGTTAAGAAGAGATATCGGTAGGTTATTCTAAAGTTTGGGAGCAGCAGTAGTGAAGGCTCTATCACTAAGTGTGGGTAGCATCTTCGGAGATGGGTGGTTCAGCGTGATGCCTTGAGAGGAGCGAAGGGAGTAGCGGGATGGTTGCCTGATAGTTATAAGTTCAGATGGGTAGGGAGGAGCTAGACCGTGGATGCATTTGAAGGTGAGAAGAAGTATTTTGTATTGAATCCGGGACCTGATGGGTAGCCAGTCCAATTGACTAAGGATAGGTTTCATTGTGACAGAACTTGGGTGAACCTGTGGCAAGTCTGGCGGCAGCTTTTTGAATTCGCTGTAGTTTCTCAATGTGAGTTGCAGTGGCACCATAGAGTAGACCATTACAGTAATCCAAGTGATGAAGACATGGATAAGAGTGAGTAATGACCTACTGACCCTATTGATCTCTTGACCCTCCACCGTTACTGTGTGATCTGGGTATAAGAGTTTGTCACGATGTGTCTATTTCCCTTGTGCTTCTTCAAGCCTGTGTCTCTACTTTAGCTGTTTAGTTCATTTAGCGGCACTTCCAAGTCTACGAAATAGACCCCTTGCATTGGCCGCCTTCGCTAGCTGAGGTCAAACAATGGAAACCTCAGTGAGGGCGCTGTTTGGGTCTTGTGATGTCATGCAAGGGGTCAAAAGGTGATTGGAGCAACATCATCCTGCAAAGTGTCCATTGGCCTAATGTTGAAAGACTAAATTCCTAAGACTTCAAACTTCATGACTAGTGCGACAAATCCAGAGTGTCAAATGTGCTAAAGACGAATGTGGCTGAAGTTTTACATTGGTCCACCAGATCATATCTCGTCTGTTTTCATGGTAACCGGTCCAGACACAGCTGTCACTACTTCTCCCTGGGTGGAATCCTCAACACCATTCCTCCGCAAGAGCAGCATGTCCCGTATGCCCTTCCTAAACGGTTGGTTCGTGACGGCGTAGATGATCGGATTCACGCAGGAGTTACACACGGATAAGATCACCGTGATGTGGTAGAAGGGCGAGGCGAAGTCCACCGGAACGCCTAAATTGGAGAGCAAGAAAGTCACCTGAGATGGACCCCAGCAGATGACGAAGGTTATGACGAAAGTCATGAGGGTCGTGATGAGGGTCTTAGTCGCCCGGAGCTGCCACATTTTGCGCTGGTCGGCTGCGTTATGGGCCGAGGACGCTAAAAGAAAAAAGAAAACAAATTAAAGGAAAATGATAACAATTACTGGGGTATATTTTTACCAGACAGAGCTAGATGTATTGTGGCGAATCGTGGTATGGAGCGCCTACCGCCGACATGCAGTATCGATTTACTTAATTAGCACACTGATTCAGTGATCAGTGGCCAAGCAACACCTTCCCACCCTAAATAATGACTCTCAGCCCCTCGCCCTGCAAAAGGCTCACTTGACCTTTCCTGTGACTTCAAGAAATAAGGCTGTGTAGAAAAGGGACCTTTTGGGCTAGAAAGTTTCAGTTTTGGTACCGTATTTGACAAGAATAGTTGAGGTATATGGGCCTTCATTATACCCTGTACATAGTGGCTTTGTTTTGAACATGGGCCCGATTTCACAAATGAGCTAAGATTGATCTTAAGCTGTGTATCACTCTTAATTGCCAAGCAAGGTGTGATGTCACAATATAGCAACATTGACAACTCATCTTAAGATGAAACGTAGTGTTTTGTGAAATCGAGCCCTTACTTTTAAACTCTCAGTAAAATTTGAATATCTGCTCTTGGAAGTCAATTGGCTGAGATGGGTGAAAGAGTTACCGTAATTAAATCAACGTCAGTTTTTGTAAGAAAAGTGAATGGCAACGTGTACTCACCCAATCTGCTAGAAAGCGCTCGAACTTGTCTCCTCAATGTCGAGATGACTCTCCACTGCACTGACACCATTAAGACGAATGGTGCGAACAGGGTGACGGAAAAACTGAAGACTCCCACCCCAGCCTGCACCGCTCGGCTCGGCCAACCCAAGAAGTGGCAACCGACTGTTTTATCTTCTCCGTACACGGACAATATAAAGGACTTCGAAAGCGCGGCAAAAACCCAGCATGAAGCGATCATAAAGTATTTATTTCGTTTGGTGAACACCACTTTGTACTTGTGCGGGTAGACGATGGCTACGAATCGCTCCAAGTTGACGGTGACCAGACCTAAAATCGATATTAGAGCACAGACCCAGAAGATGAACTGACTGACGTAAACTCGGCATCTGAGATCACCGAAGAATCCTGGATTCGGTGCCGGCGTGCCTGTAGTTGGGACAAGCTTAAAGGGGATGACCAGCACGCAGACTAAGAAGTCAACCAACGAGAGGTGTATCAGAAAATCACTGGTGTTGGACCGCAGGGTTGGTACGCGAAGGAGTACGATAGCAACGAGCAGGTTGCCGGCGATACCAACCACACAGATTACGCCATAAAGAACCAGGACAAGATAACTATCTGCGAAGCTGCCCCAGTCTTGAGTATCTTTGCTGTCTTTGCCTCCGTCTTCTACATAATGTTCGGTTGCAATGGTTGTATTTTGGACGAGTTGCTGAGCCATTTTTTCGGAAGTGTCAATCGATGAAGATGTAAAAATCACAATGTCTACACAGACCGTCTGTTTCTGCCTTTTGCACAATCTATAATTAATTATGCAATGTTCAAGAAATGCCCATGAGAATGACTTTTGTGATTGAATAGGGATGCGCAAAATCCAAAATTGCTCTCACGGTCAGTTCACAAATTATTTATGTTGCCAGTTAAAGGGACACGTTGCCTTGGATCGGACGAGTTGGTCTAAAAAAAAAGCGTTTGTAACCGTTTGTTATAAAATGCATATGGCTAGAAAGACGTTATAAAAGTAGAATACAATGATCCACACAAATATGCCTCGGAAATGCGTGGTTTTCCTTTTACTTTCCGAACTAACACGGTCGGCCATTTTGTGGAGTCAAAAAGTTGACTCCACAAAATGGCCGACCGTGTTTGTTCACGATGTAAAAGGAAAACCACGCAATTTCGAGACATTTTTGTGTGGATCATTGTATTCTACTTTTAAAACATCTTTCTAACCATATGCATTTTATAACAAACGGTTACAAATGCTTTTTTTAGACCAACTCGTCCGATCCAAGGCAACGTGTCCCTTTAATGTCATGCACCGTTTCACGAGAGAATTGCGTTGTTGGAAACATCTGAAATGACAGGTCTAATACTCTCAATCCTTGTTCACTGAAAGAAAAGACGGTGGCCTGAAAGGTTTGTGTTGTCGTACGGCGTTTAAAGCATTGGAGAATACTTAATTCCTGCTCTGATTGGGAATATACAGTAGCCATTTATATATACCTAAAGATTTATATATAGGTCTACCTGTACTGGAGAAAAAGTGAAAATAGATGTCCACGATGAAATTAATTTTAAAAAACCCTCATGCTTCAAGTAAAACAAATTGATTACAAAACAAATCGAATTAGTTACGAGAGAAACTATTTGATTTAAAAAGTAATGGAGCAAAGAAATGAGAAAATAAGTTTTCATTGAAGGTCACTTTCTAAAACGATATAGGACAAATTTAGAACGCGCTTAAAATACATTAGTAATTAAAAATACTGCTCAAATTTTTGACTGATGTTTGTTTGTTTGTTTGTTTTGTTGTTGTTAATGTTATTGGTGGTGTTTGTTTGTTTGTTTTTTTTTTTGGGGGGGGTCCGTTTGTTTCTTTCTTTACTTGCGTTCTTTGTTTACTTTTTTAAGTTTTCAAATCGACAATTTTTATTCACTGAGATTTTCATTTAAGCGTTTTTATCGTCTAAAAATTATGTACACACTTTTATGAGCGGAGGTTGAGGTTGTTTTCATTATCTTTTTAAAACTGAGCAAAGAATTATTATTAAAACTAAAATTTTATAAATAAAGGAATTTAATCCAATCAAGTTAAGATGAATTTTGCCGTGACTAATATACACTAAGGTGGATTATAAATCTGTATAGTTATTTATTTCAATATCTATTTATTACATTTTTTGCCAAATAATATGGCAAAAATTACTTGTTAAAACTTCTTTTTAGCTTTGCATACTACACTTCAGTTCAGTAATCGCTACGTGCATAATTTACAGTACATCAACATTACTTCTGTCTGCTTTTGAACAGAGTTAAAACATTCTGTGTCATTTGTGGATATTTTCAACAACAACAAAAAAACATTTTAGGTCGCTCGGCATTGTAGAATATAGTATCGTATTCCTCTTTCAAAAAATGTAAGGAGACGGAAAGGGGGCACTTTTTGATGAAACAAAAGTGACATTCGACTCAAATTATCAGTTTTATATGGACGTCTTAACACTTAGTCATTCAAGTTGCCCCACTTAATTGAGTGGCAAACTCGCGAGCAAGCTCTCAGAAATGTAGGTCTCAAGGTTTATGAAACAAGATAAAAAGCTTTCCATCCAATGTAACACGTTTTTTATTTATTATTCAAGGACTGGCGAGAGGGGCACTTTTTGTGTAAAAAAAAAACAAAGCCCGTTTGGGAGAGCATGGCGTTAGATTGGGAGAGTGTGTTGTCATAGTCTGGACTACGTCTGTATGGTTAATGGTTTGTGTGAGCAGAAACCAGACCTGCTCAAACCGCGCGAAGCATAACAACCTTCAATCGGAAGAAGAATTCTTCGTTTGCCGAAGCTTTTCGCTGTTTTAAGTCGTCATTCCTTTTACCTGAACAATCATTGTATAATTATAAAACCTTTTGGTTCAACATGTACAGTTGTTAACACCCAAAGTCTTTATGATTTGTGGTATTTCAATTTTGTCTGCGACTCACTGTGGCTGGATCGCTGCATTCAGTTGATAGGGGTGGTTTTAGAAGATGTGTTGGATGACAACAATGCTACATTAATGCTACAAAATATTGCTAAAAGGGGTCATGTCTCTTTTTGTAAAACGATGTACACAAAAATCATGACGAATCGTGTTTTGTTTTGTGGTTCAAGTTAGTCATGACTTGCCTTGTCATCAAACAAAACTGTGTTTTATGTTTGTTATATGCTATTCTTATTTGTGTCACATAAAATATTATCAAATGATTATACTTTTTTTAAAAAATAAGCCTCTTGCTTTCTCCCTTTGTATACGAACTAGAGTTTTGTCCGCTATGTAAATGGATTATTCCATTTCTGGTTGCGCCTTTTCAAAGTCAGCTCGCACAGTGTGTGAAAGATTTCCTGCGCAAAATTGGGATAAAGTTCTTCGTATTATGGTTCGTCTGTTTGACAAAGTAACAAAAAAGACAACAACAACCAAAACCCACCCCAACCAACCAACAAACAAACAAACAAACAAACAAACAAAAAACAAACAAACACCCCAACACCCCAACACCTCAACAAACAAAATATAAGTGTTAGAAAATAACCTTTTTCTTTCTCAAATCAAAAGTGGATAGAAAAAACCCGATGCTATCCTCATGAAAATGAAATGTAAGATTTCATTATTTTCCCTTTGGTCTGTGGACACTTACTTCCTCCAATAAGACCAGACACTGTGGCTATTTTGTGAAACGTCAGAGTCACACAATGCTGAGAATAGTCCTTTTGTTTTATTCGGTGTCCTGTTTTAGTCACACTAAAAGAACACTCTCAAACAATACCTCCATACACTTAATTGTCTGTAATTTTCTGTAATTCTATGGGGAAAGCGCCGAACCTTATTGAATCTCAGCACCCCGTACAATAGAGGCATCTTCGCGGCAAAACTGATCAATAGGAGAAGGTCGAGAACGATTTAGAAAAAAAGAATATCTTCGTATCTTAAATTTCCCTCTTTACTTCTTTCCTGTCGTGTTGACCTATAGTTCTAAAACTTACCTCCCTCCCAGAATGACTCTACATTTTCTTCAATATGTAGCAATTTAATTTCCCCGTAAAATTGGAAACAACAACAACAACAACACAACAGTGGCTTCTTATATAGCGCACATATCCGTCACTCAGTGACGCTCAAGGCGCTTTTAGCGTTCATTATTTTCCTGCAAGGTATTGTGGAGCTACGTTTTGAAGTATGAGACCAAGTCCTTTACATAGCACCATGTAATGGTTTACAAGGTGCTGTGGCGCAATATGCTGCCGATCAAACCAGGAACACCGGGGCGAACCCCTTCTCTTTACGATAAGTGCACTGGGTTCTTTTACGTGCATTACACAACACACGGGACCTACGGCTTAACGTCCCATCCGAAGGACGAAGCATGTGGTTAAGTGTCTTGCTTAAGGACACAAGTGTCACGACATGGAAAGCCATGACCATGAGAAATAATGCCAAACTTAAGCTTTCCCCACCCCCCTCCGTTAGAAATCCACTGGCTTTTAGCTATCCGAGGAAGAAACATAATAGGCCTACTATGGAGTGCACATTCTGCATTCATTTTTCCGACCACAAATGTTAGGCGTAACAATGCGTAGTATAGGGAGACAGCGCATAATTGACATTTTCCATTATAAATGCATACACGACTTATTACAAGAAGGTCTCTTATAAAGACGTTATGTAGGCCTACGTAACTATTTCCCAGGAGTACACAATATTCGGAGAGAATTTTTCAAAAGTTACTTGTTTAAAAAATGCTTTTACAATGATAGCTAAGATGCACAACAGCCGGGGGCCGGGGGGGCCCACTTTGTTTCTTTTCTTTTTTACGTCGGGAGGGGATAGAGCGAAAAAACAGGGACACCACAAAAATTATTATTATTATTATTATTATTATTATTATTTTAATTATTTTTTCACCCCGGAAATAGCCGGGGACGGAGGTTGGGGGGCGGGGGGGGGGGGAGTTTGTGAACCCTGTTGAATCTTTTGGGAGGTGCGGATCGGATGACATTTTCTCCCCTCGATCCCACGATGCAAACGACTACAACGCATCGATGCGACGTACCCGGTAGGCTTTAGTCAAGGCGCTCGAAAACAGACTAGCTCAAACGGCGAAACTTGTGACATTGCCGCTCGCGCTGGTCGTTTTTCGTGCGTGATGTATACCATCCGGGTTTGCCGCGAGCGCCTTGACTATAGGCTACGTAACCGGTCGATTGCATTGTATAGTCTGGTTCCATGACCAAAGATCCCCGGACGACAGGTGCCAGTCGGAGATTTTGGGGTCTGGGAACCAGACTAATCATTGTACATGGTGCTTTTATGGTGCTTTACAGCCTCGCTACCATTGATCTCCATTATACTGTCAGTATAATGGAGATCAATGCTCGCTACCATGGGCAGCGCGCCGTATCGAGCAAGGCATTCTGGGAAAGAAAACAAAATGGCGCGGCGAGATCGTACACCATGGGAACGAGGTATGGTGCTTTACAATCGTTCGCGTTTGTCGGTCGTTGACGTTGGGTTACCAGTTTAGTCGTTTGCACGTTGCATCCATTTTCAAGCCAAGTTCAACATGGTAGGTATTGACTGTTGTGTCTGATATTTTACTTCTAGAATAAACATTATTATCAAATGTACGTTACACAAAACCTTGGCAGAGGTGGAGTCGTATCCGAGCCAAGGCATAATGCACAAAGCATAGGCATGTCGATCGCGAAGATTTCATTGCAAGTTCTATAAAAACCGGAACCTGCAACCGATCTCAATATTTGTTGATAAAAAATTATTATTAACGGCAGAAATAAGGGGATCAGATCGTTCATGAACGCAAGTTTGCGAACTTCTGATTTTTTTCCGACTTTTTTTTAATATTTTTTTTTACACCTTTCGAAAACTGTGTGCATTACATGCGCGCTAGTGAATAAGACTTGCGGGCGACCCTATGTTTTACTTTTATAACATTTCAGATGAGTTTAAAGTGATACAAAATGTCTCAGAAGTTGTCTGGATTGCACCAGAAAGCATCTACGACCTAAACTTTTTCCCGGGGCCCTAAAGCGGGCCCCGGACCCCAAGCCGTAAGGGCTTCACGCTTCGCGTTCGCAGTTTAGTCCCTTATTAAACACTTATTATATGTTTCCTTCTTTTTCCTGAAACTTCATTCTCATGCCTGATTTGAGTGGAAATTTGTTTTCCCCAGCTGCATCCAGAAAGAAAGAAAACATCCAGAAGGTCCCATACACATGTACACACAGATGTCCTTTTCGGCCGGTCCACAACAAAACTGTTTCTACCAAAATTTGTTCTACATTTATTAATTGATCACATAAAAATACCCACATTTACAAAACTTGAAAGCAGCTTTTCTCACGTTTTCACACGAAAAAAACAAAGGGATTTGGACTCTCCCTCCCCGGATCTGCTGATCCAAATAACCCAATGTTGGAAATTGTTGGTGCCCCCCCCACTTTCAAATACCTTCCGGCGCCAGGCCAGCAGAAAAATACGTGAAGACGTTTGAATACCGGGCATGCCTGCTGTTTGTGCAAGATAGTCTCCCGTAACCCAACAGGGCAGCCCGAGGCCTATGTGGTGCTCGATATTGTGTCTTCATTGTGTGCTTGGAATCTCAGGAATTCTTTAGAGGATTTAAGGGGGGGGGGGGTTACTTCTGTACAAGAGGAAAATAGTAAGTTAAAGTATGGAACATGGGGGGGGGGTACCCTCTGCCCCATATCGGGAATGGTATATCGTGGTCACATGCGCCAATCTGGTGAAGGAAAGATCGGGTCTTTCTGTATGGCGACATGTGACGAAGGCGATTCACCCTGAACCGGGCTGGCGCTCAAGGTGATGGGCTCCTTCGACTGGGTTTCTTCGACCGGGTTCTTTGATAACTTCGTGGAGAGTGGCGTCCAAACGCTTTGTTGTTGTTACTTTCTGATAACTGAATTGATTTTACATGCGTTAGTTTCACCGAACTGTAAATCCACATGAGAATGAACCAAAGGAACCCTGCTTTGTGCCTTACACTCTCGCTGAGCATGTGTGCATACGTCTTCAGCCCAACACAATGCCTTTGGATGGGACCGTGAGCGAACCTTACACTGGGAAAAAAAGACTCATCAAGAGCATGGTCAACAGAGGGCGTCTTCGAGTTCCCTGCATCAGAGCCGTATATTGATACACAGCTCTGCCCTGCATCAGGGGTCCAGTTTGTGGAATGGAAATCGGCAGCTGTTTGATTACGGTAACAACAACAATCTTTGATTCGTGGTGTTTTTTGTTTGTTTGTTTGTTTGTTCGTTTATTTATTGGGGTGTTTGTTTGTTTGTTGTTTGGATAATTTTTCACCGTTAGATGAGAATCTCCCCGTCACAGACAGGAAACATTTATTTCATACTGACTCAACAATAAGATACATACATTGTAGAAAAGCAAATAATTCATCAATACATTTGTATCACACTATATGATTTAACTGAAAATATATGTACATGAGTCAATATGTAGTAAGAAAGTGAAGCAAACAATGTTACTGTTCTTTTCCCTATTTTGACAGACAAAACAGACACACACGTATACACAAGCTGACAGCTAAGACCAAACAAACATAACCGATTAAAAGATGGGAGTTAGTCGCACACAGTTTCTAGGGAAAATTGGAAATAGTATGCACTTGAGTACATTGTGTACTATGTGATTAGGGGAAATGTGATTAGAAACAAGCCTTTACCGCTTGCATATAACTGCAAATCATTGTGATTGATCGCTATTCCGTAATTGCAATT
This sequence comes from Plazaster borealis, assembly GCA_021014325.1. Taxonomy (NCBI): domain Eukaryota; kingdom Metazoa; phylum Echinodermata; class Asteroidea; order Forcipulatida; family Labidiasteridae; genus Plazaster; species Plazaster borealis. The sequence goes on from CM037474.1 coordinate 4,072,881, forward strand.
CATTGTGATGAATAGTTACTGATGTTCCACAATGCAATTCACTGTTACCAATCGACGTACCACATTGTAATTCATTATCATGTTGAATCGCTGTTCCCATCATATAATTGTGTACGATTTTGTTCATAATTGAGTCGGTACTTATAATATGGACGAAGAAGAAGAATTTAATTGCATTTGTTTTATTTTATCAAATTTCCGCAGACGGCTTAGGTTTACTGAAATTCCGCCTTTTATTGATAATCACTGAATTATGCCATATACTAGAATCACTAGTCTTTTTACATTAGCTACCCGAGTACATTTATCATAATCTCATTTATTGTCATGAATTAGGCTTAATACTAATACAAGATTGGTGATTTTCAAAGACAATATCTACACTTTTGTTTGACCCAACATAAAACATGATATTACAAAATTACGCTCAATCGGTCATCGGAGTCTCACGAAAACAACCCCATTATAATGTTAACACTGTCGTCGAGTTTGGACTCGCACGCGAGATCAAAACTAGTTGTTTTTGCTCATTTCAAAACAATAACTATAGCATTTCAGGCAAAAACATTTCAAGGGAAGTTTTCCACCATGACCATCTTTATACCATATTGTGTTTGTGTGAATATTTTGATTTAAATCGTACCAGTGTTGTGCACATTCTTTAAGTGAACGTTGATCGTTTTCTTTGGTTAGAATAGCCAGCCTGAAGATTTTGAAGGGAAAATAAGACATCTTTTTGATTGTTTTTAAAACCATTGATTAATGTCTCATTGAGGATGGGAATTTAGGCTTAAAATAAGTTGAGTGTAAACTTGCACTTTCGAAGATGGTAATAAAACCACGGACCCATAATTGTTCGTATTAAAACATGAAGAGGTGACCGGGGTTTTTTTAGGTCAGGGGGAATGGTCCAATGCGATTGTTGAATACGTCAGCCCATCGCAGCGCCTTTAGATGACCGAGCAAACCGTCTAGCGTCAAAAAGTTTCTTTTTTTTGATAAATTTATTCACTGATGTCATGTACACTTATCATATGGCAAAGGTTAAGGTGAAGGTTGAGATCGAGGTTATTGATCAGACGGTTGTTTGCCTAGAGACGTTGCATTGAAGAAAACAGTGCCATTATACGGACGGGTGCCATACTTTAATATTATTACTCAGAAGAATAATATAACAAGCTAAAATTAACAACAGAGGGCGATGTGTTATGTTCAGAGGCAGAGCTCTGTTCAGAGGATAAACCTGACAAACAATATTCTAGGAATTTTTCAGTCTTCTGCTGGTCGGTTAATATCCACAGCTGACAATGAGGGCGTGCATGGCAGACATGGGGATGGTTTTTCCAGCTGAGCTTTCTCCGTTTAGAGAAATCTCTCGTTTTTGGCGCAATGCTTTATTTCCAACGTATCCTTCACACATCTCGTTCTATGGCATTCTAACGTGTGGCCAATGCAAGGGGAAATTGGCAACGTGTGCTAAAGGTTTTCATCAAGTGTTTGTCAAATGTTTGTAGAAGTCGAAGCTCTCTGGCATCATTAAGAAAAGAAAAGAAAAACGAAATCACCTGTTTAAGCAGAGCAAATCTCGATTTGCATTTTCAGCATCGAGTTCACTATCCAGTCATTTGGTGCTCGATACGGGCATGGTGTACCCCTTTTGTGTCTTCATTGTGTGCCTAGAATCTCAGGAATTCTTTAGAGGATTTTAGGGGGGTACTTCTGTACAAGAGGAAATAGTGTGTTGTATGGGGACATGGAAGGGGGAGGGGGTGGATACCCTCTGACCCATATCGGGTATAACATGTTTCCAGTGAGCTTAGAATCGTCAACACGATTGATGTGAGGAAATTGAACCGGTCGATTCTGCCTGGATCCCCTTGCTTGACCATCTTCATTCTACAAATAAGGGATTTTGTTTAGTGTGAAATGTTGCCAAAACAACGCAAAGTAATCTTGAGGTGGTCGTTTTTGTGTGGATAAGCACGTGTGCGTAGCTATGTTCTTACACATGCCAACTTACGGGGTACTTTTAACAATGGAACAATGGACCCCACAAAGTGTTTAGCCTCAGGTGTCTTTCGGACACCCTGCTTTAAATTTGGACACCTTGTTTTATCTGTCATTTACATGTAAATGTATAGACGATGTGACCTGTGACATCACATGTTTACAAAAGAGCCACAGAGCCTGGACTTCCTGCAGGCACGCATTGTACACAGACTAATGGAATAAAATATAAAATCTTATATTTTATGAAGATTGCACTGTCTAATTCCTATCAACTTTTGATATCATGAAAGGGGGCACATCTCAAAACTTGTCCAGCTTTTACTTATACTCCCCAGGGAGCTGAGAAAGGTTAAAGGAATGTTATTGGCCCAATGACCAGGGCACTAATGTTGGCGCATTGAGACGTTTATTGTATAATGCGTTATATAAGAACTTGTTATTATTATTATTATAAATTGGCAGACTACTTACCATAATTTGTTTGCGTTTGGCTATGTCACGTATTTCAATAGATTACACAAGGCTAAACAAATTGGGAGTAGTATTCTCTAAGTTGATCCTTTGAACTGATGTAAAATGCAATGGAATAGGACTATCTGGAAGAATGGGGGTAGATTTATAATTTGTGAGAGAGTTATTCCCTAATAATAGTGGTTTTGCTGAGACAGTTTTACAGTCACGCGAGGACACAAAGCAGTGCCACTTCCACTTATTACGAGCTGGGCGAAAAATAGTACCCTCGTCAACCAATAAAAACCCCGTTAGGTAACAACTCATTAATTTTTCCACTCAAATATTTGTTGTGTGTGTGTAGTCCATCCTCATATCAACGCAAACAAACAGGAAAATATCAGCAGTCTTAGAACTTTGTTCAGCCCGTTCATCACCTGTGTGATACTTCACCCCAATGCCGAATGTTTAAAAATCCCCGGGGGTCATATTATTGTAAACTATACCGCTAGCCTACTGAGATATATTATTATTAAAAAAGAGGCGGGAAAGAAGAAAACCACCTCTTTGTATATGGGATGATCCTGCAGACCATAAGAAGAAGTTATTACTTCAGGAAGACGTAAACAAGAAAGGGGGAACGTTTTCAATCGTGCAAACAGCCCGTTTTCCTTCGGACTTTCGGCAGCCGCGAAGCTACCCGCAGACGAGTTGTGTAATTTAATACAACACAAATTGCATTATCAACGCAGGGTTTTAAAAGGAAAACATGAACAAAATTTCCATACCAATAGTGCCTGACAGACACAGAAGCTTTGTAATAACATTTCATAATGATAAATCAATTATACAATAATAATTTCACACGTAAATGTTTGGATACATATTTTGTATGAAGCATTCCGTCTGAATGAATTGTTGTACTTTCGAAAATGCACTACTGTACCACTCACCCCTTTTAGCAAGGTAGTCCAACCGACCGAAGTCTTCGGAATTAAACATTATATATTTTTTTAATAGGTCGGTTTTCAATCCTCACCAAATCTCTTCCCAAGAGAATCATCGAAACTGAAGAGCCTTTTTTGTTGTTGTGTGGAAGATGTATTGTAGACTAAACGTTCGTTGCTGTAATTTTTCAGATGATGAAATAAATAATTTCTGTGATCCAATTGTGTAAATTAGGCGGACTATGGATAGGGATAGGACTGTCTCAAATAGTCGGATAAGATTGTCAGTTCAAATAACATTATGTTGGAATGTTGTGCTGTATGCTAAACAATTCATCTTTCTTAATTCATACAAGAGTCTACCCCCTTTTTCTGTGGGTGACTGCCGCGCCCCCTTGCTCTACGCTACGATTTGATTTCATAGAAAATGTAGTATTCGTTGGAGTTGTTTTTTTCGTGTTCGATAGGGGCGAGACTTGCACAGTCTATGGTCTATACTAGAAACAAACTCGCATTACGTGATTGACGAGGTAGGTGACAAGAAAATCTGTGTTTTGGGAATTCAAAAACCACTTCTATCAAAAAGTGCGGCAAAGTTGGTCACTGATCACGCGGAGCAAAACTGTCAATGGGATTCCGTGTGAACATAGGACATTATTCGAGGCTGTAACTCTTTTATTTACGACAGTCTCCACGGCTAGATATGCATGTCTAGTCTGAATATTACAGCATTACAAAAGGAGGGCATGCGGTGACTTTAATGCAACACTAAACACAAAGTAATAGTGTGTCATACTATATTCTTCCCTGACAATAATGTAAATGAAAAAGAAACCCGTATTCACGATGCAATCACTCAACTTAAAGTGCGTACAATATGGTCGATGGGAATTTCTCTTTCCCAAAAGACGGGAAACACTTTATTTCTATTCCGTTCCCCCTATAATAATCACAGAGAAAGGACAAAGATAATCAGTAGTGGCAAATGGCCTCGCCCATTACTCAACGAAAACAGTTGTGGTGTAAATCACAAAGATTGAACTGACAACACGTGTCTAGTTCTACTGAAAGAGCCTAGTATATCCTTCGCATTCACTCAGCTACCAAATTATTGAAATACTGTCAGACCTTGTGCTGGTGTTGATGCAGAAAATCAAACTCACACCTCGATCCCTTCATGGCACTGTATACATCAATATTTACGGTGAAAAACACAGTAAAGCCGCCTAGTTAAATACAATATTCAACATGGGTTAAAAAGCTGACCAGTTTATTAATTTGTTTAAGACGTTAAGAGATGTAGGTTTAAAGCAACCGCGTCCACTAGACGACAGTGCGGGACTCATTTATCTTCACTGTGTAGTTATGACTGGGTTCAGAGGTGGCTGCTGTTAATGGACCGGACCGAACAGCAGCCAGCCCCCAACCCTGTCAGATTAACCTCTCTGGACTTTTCAAAGCCTGTTGACCTCAAACAGATGTTCTCATTTTGGCATGATATTCTCCCTACTTAAGTCTGATTTCCATTTTGTTGGCCCTCAGAATAATCAGCAAAATTGTTAATAACAAGCCTGAAAAGTCTATAAAGCCATACCACACATGTACGTCAGCCCTTGTAATCAATGAAATTGTTCTACCTTTAGTATCACTCAGAGGAGACCTGGTCAACATATTGTTGTGATGTAACAGTTCCATTTATTTCAATGATTATTGCATACCGAATCTCCCCTCAGTTTAAGTTGGAATGTTTTGATTACGTAATTGAATACTTGTCCCAGTGTAAAACCCATTGGGCACACACCCTCGTGGTCTGTCGTCTAGAGGGCGTGTGTGTCGGTCATCATGGCTCCCCTTTGCTTTGTTCATGGGTCGACTGCTTTACCGGTGTGAGTGTTTGGTCCCTAACTATGAGTTGGATATTCGGCAACCATTGTAACATAATTGTAGTAGCAATGTGATAATTTAATTGAACACAACGTTGCGTCTGAACGTGTTTTCGTACATTTCATGTTGGTCAATATGATCCCGAATGGTTGGAGAACCCCCCCCCCCCATCAAATCCATCACAATACATATATCCGCGTTTACGATAAATGAATTACTGACAAATTGATTTGCAATTAAGTTTGATTTGTGTTTTGTATTGAGACCAAATATCGTACAAAAAGTGTAGTAGGCCTACTCGTTTTGTAACACTCTTGTATCATAGTACCTGGCTGCTGCCTCAACATGGCTGCCTAAATTAAACCGTCTTGTTCAAGGGTGTAGACTCACGTCACTCTCTTTCTTGGATAACCTTGCTAGATTATCATTGATCCAGTTGTAAACAAACCGTAACCGAAAGAAATAATGAAGGACAACTGTCTTTGAACCTTAATTTAATTACACAGTGAGGTAATTTTGTCCCAAGTTTATGGCACAAAGGGGTGTGCCCTTTGTGCATTGTTGGTGGGTATAGGGAAAGGCACTTTTGCTTCTGTAAATTAACCCGAAGAGAGAAAGAAAACTAAATAAAGCCTGTTCATTTCATTGTTGTAGGAAGGACGATGTATAAAGAACACAATGCCAATTCATATGACAAGAAAAGAGTTTCCATCACGTGGTCGATATTAAATATTGTTTGACAAGGTTCATGAATAATTTAACACGATAAACATTATTTTCAGCACGAAAGGCATCGATCCATACGGGAAGTAAAACATCATTTTAAGAAAATCGTTCGCCACAAATTGTCCGTAAACCTACTCATTTTTGGCGAGCTGCTTTAGCAGAATGCGAGCCTATATGTAATACCGATTTTGTCCGTCCGTGGTCCGTCTGTCTGTCCGGGTATATATGGACAAACATGTCTGTCTGTCTGTCCGGCCGTCCGCATTCAGTGTGAAGAATGTTAAAGTTTTAGTATGAAGCTTCAACTTTTAAGTGTTGAGTTGTTTTATGGAATTTAAAATCCCACGTGAGATCAGTATACAGTGACAGCCATGTTTTGAGTTAAGGAAATGTTAAAGTTTTGGGGAATAAAACAATGCTAGGCTAAACATTGCCCCCTGGATTTTGAAGAGCCAAAGTCAGAGTAAATGTTGAAGTTTTAAAACTGATATCTAACTTTGACTTACAACCAGACAACATTACAACAGACACGCACATATTACACAGTCACACTAAAAATGAAACTCTTGATTGTTTCAATGGTTCCAGATGATTGAGTTAAAACAATGAGATACCTTGAATGCCCATAGGTCCTTAATACAATGATGTATCGTTTTGAAACTTATATCACATTTTGCCACTGACATGCAGATTTGTATGAAGAATAAAACTCATTAGTATGACACCCGTTCCAGTTGAACGAGCTAAAACAATAAAACCTTGAGTGGCTCTAACTCCTTACTGCAATGATGTATCAACTTTAAACTTGTATCAAGTTAGTGTTGTCATTGCATGCAGATTCATATAACAGAATAAAACTCATAAATATGACACCCGGTCCAGTTTATCGAGCTAAAACAATTCTTGCAATGAATTATCCACTTGAAACCTGATATGTAATTGTTTTTGTGTGAATAGATTCACTAGGTGAAAATGGAAATTGTGGTCAAATTTGTCTATTGTTTATTATGTTAAAGTTTTCAGGGTACATTATTACCCTCTGGAAATTAAACAGCTTCTGTCCGGCCATCCGCATTGAGACTTTTTGTTAAAGTTTTTGCCTCTTTCCCACATTTCAAACCAAGATAGGCAATGGTTAACTACATAATTGTTAATTGTCCCCACCTCTTTGAACATCAGTTGATCAAATGATTGTTTTTCTATTATTCAATGTTTCTCTATCGGGCGTTCGGCAGCTCGCCATGGCAGCTTCTGCTGTTCTAGTTTTGTTTGTTGCCCCTTGTATTTTCCACCCTTATGCTCATACTCTGAAATATAGTCCTGAAGATAACCGGCAGATCTTTGCTCAGTTCAACCTTAAGCTGTATATATTGCTATAGAATAAACAAACTTACATCAGTAATATTCACCACAAAGATATTCAGCTCACTATTAAATTGATCAGCTTTTCTTTGAAATGTTGCTTTATGAAAATTAGGGGTAAGACAATTTACCCATTTTGCTTGGAAGAAGAAAGAATCTTATAAGATCAAGTCTACATTGGAGATTTCTTTTAATTTTTGGTCAGATAAAGTATAAAAGGGCAATGTTGCCTCTATAAAGGTCTTTTGAACGCTAAGCAGGCTGTAGTAGTGGATCTCCGTATAAATACAAAATGTATTATATCTAAAGCTGAATGGATTGAATGTGGCGAAAAGCAATTTAAATTTTTCCTGAATACTGAAAAACGCAACTTTGTCGATAAGTCGATTACTGGTATTGTCAATGAAGCGAATTCTGTCTTTAACCAGCTCAAAAGACATTCTTACTGAAGCTAGACGTTTTTTTGTCAATTCATTGTATTCCATCAGGAATGTTCAAGATGGAGTCGAACTAATTTCCATCTTTACTAAAGCTTCCAAACCTATTCTTTCCGATTCAAGGATTACTTTATAATGACGCCAAAATTATTCCTCGCCCCTTGACACCATATTTTGTCATGATATTTTAAGGGACAAAAAACGGGTCAAGAAGAATATATGACACATTAACATCTACCAGGAAAGTTGTACGTAGATTTATTTTCAAAAATGGGAAAATAACTTCAACATTATTTTCGACTTGTCTACCTGGTCACATGTCTTTGAAATTCCTTTCCAATGTACTGTCGACACGAGGTTGCGATGGTTTCATTTTAGAAATATTCATAGAATTTTGAATAAATGTCTTTATAAAACTAAAAAATTTAACTCGGATTCGTGTTTTTTTTGGTAAAAGTGAAGTGGAGACCCTGCTACATTTATTCTGTGGTTGTATCATTACTGTATCCTTCTGGAATTCAGTATTTAGATGGGTCGAAGAAAAAAATGGTTTAAGATTGATTGTAAAACAATGAGCTTTTCACTTTTCGGTAAAACAGAAATTCAGAACCAGAATCTCTTTCTTTTTATTTGCCAGTTTCATGTTTAATATAAAATGAAAATTGACGAGAAATGATCGTCTTTACCTCTCCTGAAGAACGATTTCAGAAAATACTTCCCCGTGGAGAGATTTATTTATGCCTCAAAAGGCAATATCACTAAATTGTTTAGTGAATGGGGCGCTTTCTCTGCTCTGTTCCACGACTAATATCTTTAAATTAATTTGTAACATAGTATTCTATTATTAATTTGTATTTGTACGAGTATTATTATTGTTAGTTTTTTCCTGGTGTGGTTCAGGATATTAATTAATGAGTGTCCCGGGATATAAAACATGAAAATGTAATAACAATATATAAGCGAAGTAAGCAATCAAAATGAATAAAACTCCGTACACATTTCTGTCTTATACTATCTGGAGAAACCCTCACAGCGAGATTCTTACATTAATTGTGCGTGTGGCTAGACTTTATCATCAATTTGATTATACTATGAATTAAGAGGTGCCGGAATAAATTGGAAAATTACTTAATTGAAACATACATTACAAAAATTACAAAAATTACTTTAAAAGAAACACTTGAGAAAGAAGAATTATAACTTAAAAATAATGTGCATTTGTAATACCCGGTAAACGGTCCGATAATTTTGTTGACCAATCTGCGTTGGCATGTCCAAAAATGCTTTCAAATCTTCTTATCAGGAAAGGGAACATATACCATGCTCGATATTGGGGCACAGTTTACACCCCCCATTTTTCCCATACTTTAATACACTATTTGCCTCTTGTACAGAAATACCCCCCTACAATCCTCTAAATAATTCCTGATATGCCAAGTACACAATAAAGACACAATGGGGGTACACCATGCCCCATATCGAGCGCCAAATGTGGGAACAAGTTTCAATGCCTTTCTTGGTACGCCACTGTCAGCCACAGTGTATGTTTCGCGTACTCATCTACTCCGTGTACAGCCCAAAACCGACGGGGCCACAATATAACCGTGGCCTTAATATCTATCCAATATAATCGCGGTAAAATAATAATACAACGAAATTTGTAAAGCGCCATCTATTTGTTACTTAACATATTCCGAGGCGCTGGAAAAACAAAAATAATAATAAAAGCATACCTTACAAGATACATAATTAAAGTATACAGGGGATGTAATGAAGAGCACATTAAAGAGAGATTTGCACACTAAGACAAAAAGTGGATAAGTACAGTCATAAGCAATACAAAACAAATGTGTTTTGCGCATGCTTTTGAAAATGTCCAGAGATTCTATAGCTCGGATATATAATGGTAAGGAGTTCCTGAGTAATTTTTCCCCCGATGAGACGTTAATTCTTAAAGGGTTCATTGCGAGCCGTTGATTAACCGTTGTAAAACTTAACGTATTTCCAGAGGCTTTATATCATTGTAAAGCTGAACTCATAATGTGTGTAGTCTCATTTCAAGTCAGTCCTTGAAGCTCATTTCAGGTCCCGAACTCCACAGTCATACTTGAGGCAATGACTTTGGCTAAATGGCTACATCACTACGTCTGCAATCCATACCGGTGCACAGAATGACTTAAAGCTGTAGTCAAAGAAGCAGGAGTCTGAACTGGCTTTGTGGTACCCTTAGTTGTCATGGCAGTGCCCTATTGTAATGAAGTTCCCGTATCTCGAACTGTCGTAATACCAACATCGACTGAATTCACTCTCTTCCACAACGCCTGTCGAATACCCTTCCGGAATGGCTTGTTCATCAGCGTATAGAGTATCGGGTTGACGCAAGAGTTACCCACGGATAGCATGACTGCGATGTGGCGAAATGGAGACGAGAAGTCCACGTACACGCCGAAGTTAGAGACGAGGAACAAGAGCTGGATCGGAGCCCAGCAGACGGCAAAGGTGATGGCGAAGGTCAGGAGGGTCTTGATCAGGGTTTGAGACGCTCGGAGCTGCCACATCTTACGCCGATCGGCCGGGTTGAGGGTTGATGAAGCTGCAAAGGAGAACGGGCATTGATTGTTATGACCTTGGTATGTAATGATCATAGAGAAATGACGACCAGAGGTAAAAGTACTCGTTTACAAAGATATACGGGAATTTTCATAAAATATAGTGCGCCACCAAGAATTTGCCCGATAGAGTCTAGGCTAATAATTTCCGTACAAGCGAAGTATGGCAGCTGATCAGAAAATACATAACATTTCCATTCTTCTACCTACAAAATAATTATCTTCCAGTTAATTGTAACTTACCAATCCGACCCTTAAGAGTCTTCATCTGTCTCTTTAATGTTGAAATGACTCGCCATTGTGCCCAAACCATCACTAAGAAGGGACCGGGTAGCTGGACGATGAAAGTGTATAACCCCACAACCGCCTGGACTTCCGGGCTTGGCCAGCCCAGAAATTGGCACCCGGCGTCCTCCTCTTCGTCGTACACGAACAGTATAAACGTTTTAGACAGAGTTGCAAAAATCCAGCAAGTTGTGATCATGAGGATTTTGTTTCGTCTGGTGAACACCACTTTGTACTTAAGTGGGTAGACGGTGGCTACAAACCGCTCCAAGTTGACGGTGACCAGACTGAACACAGACGTCTGTGCGCAGACCCAGAACAGGAACTTGCCGCCGGAGAGTCGGCACCACAGCTCGCTGAAGAACCCCGGGTTCGTGGAGGGGGCGGTTCCCGTGATAACGAGGAAATTCGGGATGACCAGAACACACACTATGAAGTCGACAATGGAGAGATGGATCAAGAAATCGCTGGTGTTCGAACGCAGAGATGGCACGCGAAGGAGTACAAACGTAACGAGGAAGTTACCAGCGATTCCAACCACGCAGATGATGCTGTAGAGAACAATGACAATGTCACTCCGGGCGAAGCTTCCCCAGCCACCAGTCTCTGTTTTCTCTTCATTCATCACCAGAGATCCATTTACAAAGCTAGTGTAAGAAGATGTCAGAGGCTCCATTATGAGGTCAAAATAGAAATAGTTAACAGGTGCGACGTAACTTTACTGAGGCAAGAGAATCTCCTTCCCGGTGAACTAAAACCGAACATAGAAAACAGACAACATTGTGGAGATTAAATAATCAAAGATTTAATGTAAAAAACATTGACTTCAAAAAAGAAGAAGTTTTGATAGAATAGTAGGACCAATCATTTTTCGGTATCACTAGGTTTCTGGCAGCCAACTCCCAGAAATTGATTTTAAAAGCGTCCGAAGAACTTCGACAAACGTCTTGGTGGGCGGTAGGCGTTCGAAAGTGTAAACCACTGAATTTAAAACTCGTTATTTTATAAGGGTGTTGGCGCAAGAGCGAAAAAGTATCATTTAAAACATGTACACAAAGTTACGAAATTACTTTACGCTGCTAAACAAAAGTGACATGTGTTTCAATGAAATAATACCTTTTTTGCTTGCAACATTTATAATGTTTCCTATAAGTTTTATTCAGTGAGCAAATCTCTTGTTTTATCCAATAAAATAACTAAATAACGTGTGAATCTACGAGAACACAGTGTTGGCTTAAACAAGATTTATTCAAATAAATACTTGGACAGAGACGACATGGAATCGTAGTTCGTATATAAAGGCATCGTACACGTTTGGTAATTGGAGCCTATTGTTTGTTTCAAACATATATAGTTATAGATATATACCGTAAAACTAACCTGTGGAAATTTCATTTCAAAAGGTGGTAGCGTTTTTGAGATATTGCCGAAAATCTGGAGCGGTTATGTCCACGCAGGAAGATTAATCTGCATTGGAATACACCCTCTGAGAAGCGTTACGCATAACGCTTCTCAGATTTAAATGTTTTGGGGGATAAAAAGTGATATATTTTTCCATTACCGCAATACTTCTAAGTGAAAAGTTTCTTAAAACGCAATATACTATCCAAAGCTGCTTTACTTCTTACCAAGTAAGTTTTTATTGCCATTAATTATCAGAGTCGTTACCAAAGTGTACGATGCCTTTAAGCAAGTGCATCTGTAATGCACTCGCTCAAATATAACAACATTTGAATTAACTTTCTTTTCTGAACAAATTGTCATAAGGCCTACAAAAACCCCCACAGTGTTTTAGAGTCGATAGGTCGGATTTTGTTTATCTTTGAAAAAGATGCTCTACTTCTTTTGGTAAACCACTTGTTAGTGCAAACTAACGTTCAAGAAAATATAATTAAAGCTACAATGTATAAACATTGATTATTAACCGGCATATGATTAATACAAGTACCCCGGTACACGGTGATTTCCACCATTTAATTGCATTTGGTCCTTTTGATAATGTTTGTGCAGTTCATCTTTGTTGACATTTCCCCCCCTCAAAAAAACCAAACAAACAGTGTTGCTCCTGCAATTTTAATTTATTGCAATTTTGTTGTCTCGTAAATGAAATGCCTACTTCTGATCTGCCCAGTACGGCTCAGAGACTAAACAATGGAGTTCAAGAGAAACAACAATTATACGCTAACGACACCACTGCCGTATGACAATGTAGAACGGGGCAATTGCAACTGATGAACAGGCCCTTAATTTTACTTCGCTCATATTGTGGCTGACGTTGTTTGATGGAGTTCTATATTGTTTTGTCTTTACCTAAATCATCACTCGATGTTCGAAGCCATTTGTTGGTACCGTTCAAACAGACTGATGGATGAATTGGGGAAACCTTTGCAAAAAATGCCACAGTCGTGCTGAATTTAATAGCTAAGCGCGCATTATTAAAATGAATACACTTTGAGCGACATTCACAAACAAAGTTAGCCCGAAAGGGAATCGTGACTTGACATCAAAACCTCGAATGTATGCGACTAAGGCCTTGGGTGAATTAGCCTCTGCGGTTACGGCTACGGCTGTCGCTAAGGGTGTAGGAATGGGCCTCCTATCAGTCAACGCTCGTTCATGGGACGACCAACCGCAGCAACAGCCGCTAATTCTGGCACGATTTGAGTCTATCTTGTCCGTGCAGGAATTCAGCTTCTAGAAAAAAACTGAGTTGGTCTGAATTTGAACCGCATTCTATTTTATGTTAATTCAATTTGATTTTTTTTCGAGCGCTGCATTAAAAAAGAGAAACGACTAATCTAGTGAATGTGTTTTAAGGGGTGTCTTCAAAGCTAATTTCTTGACTTTGACAATATTTCAGACAGATATATTGTATATTTCTCTGGAGGATTAGTACTAGTGTGGAACTTATCATGAGTAGTCTTTCAGGTTGCAATAAATTGCAACAAATCAATCTTATTGCCATAATTATCAAACATTCCCTTTGTGGAAAGTAACTCTCAAATGGAAAGTGTTGTAGCAACATTATAATCACAAGTAGGTCAGATAAGGGAAATATTTTGGGGAATTGTGCCTTTGATGATACAATCATGGAATCTTGCACACAGTCAGAGTATGTCACGAGGAAGATATTTGGCTGAAGGGTCATCGCAGATTTGAATTGTGAACAAAGACAGGTAGAATAACGAACAATTTTCAACATTTTCAAAATGGCTGCCATTGCGGGTTTTTTTTTCTCTATACTTTTTTTCAAAGGACAAATCTGCGATGGCCATAGGATGGAGGGAAACATGCACGAGGCAGGGAGTTCCAAGAAGATAAAGCACGCCGGAATAGCTATTTTTGTCTGCCCACACTACACGTTAACACAATGCACAGGATACGGGCTGAGACTCTCGTGACCACCAAATGACCTATATACGCTATCCGAACCACTTACGAGAAATCCCTCACGAGGAATGACTAGGAATGAATAAACAAAAAATTGATGGCAAACATTCGTTGTTTAAAAACATGTTTTGTTGTTTTTGTGTCACGAACGATATATTTTCAAAATACATTTCTAATTGATTATCTCAATGTTGTCAAACGTAGTATTTTAATGAAAATAACAATCCAAATGCAAACTCTGCAAACAATCGTATGGTCTTTATATATGGTTAAATCTGAAAAACCCCTTAAACAGTTAACTAACATTATTGTAAAAGAATGGCAAATTACCTTTAGTCCTTTAGTGGATCCACGACGAACGAGATGATAAATGAACTGCATAAGAGCGACGCGTTGTTTTGTTAAAAACCAACCGGGTCCAAACAGCTTGGCGACCGCGGCTGAACTTCGGTAGTTTGAGGAACGGCTTCACGTTCACGGAAAACAGGAGCTTTCTATGGATATGCCTCCCTGCAGTAGATAGACTCCACTTGCCAAACAAGACTGCACGACGCGCATGCAAATCCGCTCACCAATTATTTATCCCCCAAAGCACGCTTGATTCGCGCTTTAACACAGACTTTACCAGTCAGCCACTTTTATAAACAAGGCGAAGGCAGAAAATGGCCGTCGTGAGCGAATGGGTCTATCATGTACGGTAAAAAGAGGTAGGAGTCAACTTTGAGCATGCGCAATACACTATTGGATTGTTTCGCTGAGGTAAAGATCGGAGTTTCCCTTCAGCACCTTCTCAATGGGGAGATTGATTCTTCGTTGCATTACAAACACAAAAGCAGACTTTCCTCTTTCTCTCACGGTTTTTATTTTTAATATTTAGGTTTTGTTTTTGATCCAGTTCGTGCACCTTTTATTGAGAAAAAACAAATGGGTTCATGTAAAACTTGAGCAAAACAAAATAATAATACACAATATGCGGCTGCACCTAAATATCCAACAATTATAAATTGAATTGAATGCATTCTTGTAGTCTTTTTGGGGCTGTTTTCCACCTGTCAAATGTACATGTATATTTTTGTTGTGGTTTAAAAATTGTGTTATATTGCGTTTGTATAAAAATGTGTTAAGATGCATTTGTGTTGAATTTGAATTTTTGCTGAACACCGGGAAGAACATTTTCACTTTTAAAATTCCAATTGTGATTGAAAAATGAATTGATTTTGATTAATTCAGTTATTAGTTCTACGGCATATTTTGAAGGCCGAATGATCATAGATACATATAGACATAAAACAGTCTTCGCAGCTGAATTTTACAATTAAAAACACTAACAAATTACATTTGAAAAGCGGAGGGGTGACGATATCAAACATTGAAATATATATAGATTATATTAAAATCAAGAAAATCTTACGAAAGGTAAATGAAAGCCAGAGTAGCAAATGTATTAAGCAAATTATTGTGTGTACGTGTATGCAAACATTAAAAATTTAGGAACATTGCTGATTGTTTTGTTTCACATTTACTACTGCTTTAAAGACGGGTTTTGTTCCATAAATAATTGGCCATCTTTATAATCGGACTATTTTGGTACTGTTTGGTTCTGCAAATTGGTAGTGAGATTTCATATGCGTTTCTCAAGTTATCGTGGTGAATACCTTTTCCACGTGGCGGAATCCAATTACAGAAACACTAATATAACGGTAAGAAAGCAAGGACTTAGGCGCAGCTGCTCTCTTCGTTCCCTAAGGGTTTTAAGGGTGCTTCTTCGTAGGTAGTGTAAATATATGCCAAGGATAATTGTACACATTAGTGGATCATCGTGATTATGGTAGGTTGTGGCTCTGATTCCCATCTATAGGGTGTCCTTCATAAATATTGGTTAACGTTTGTCTCCATCCACAAAGTGAAAATAATGGTTTTGTTTTACACCTGTGTTGGGGTGTGTGGGCTGACGCAAATGCCCTTTACAAGGGCCGTAAAACAGTGACCCAATGCCTACCCACAAGGCTTTCTTTGTTGAGCTTGTACCCAAAAGAGGGAATTCTTTTGAAATTGGAACAATAGAGCTACATTGGTCATTTGGTGTTCGATACAGGGCATGGTGTACCCCTATTGTGTATTCATTGTGTGCTTGGATTCTCCGGAATTCTTTAGAGGATTTTAGGGGGGTGGCGTGTCGTGGCCGAGCGGATAAGAACACCGGACTCAAGCAGAGTGTGGGTTCGAGTCCCGGTCGTGAGACTTGTGTCCTTAAGCAAGACACTTAACCATTAATGCTGCATCCTTCGGATGGGGGCGTAGAGCCGTAGGTCCCGTGTGTTGTGTTATGCACGTAAAAGAATCCAGTGCACTCATTGTAAAGAGAAGGGGTTCGCCCCGGTGTTCCATTTAAATCTATCCATTCGGTTTGTATTACTGAAAAGAAAGAACCCAGTAATCTTAGAAACAATTCTGATGGTTTTACAAACTCGGAACGTACACGATTCGACAGCCAAAACAAACGAAAGAACAAATTTAAATCCTCGGTTAAATCAGTGACGAACATACTGTATTTTTTCTGGTTTTAATAACAAACTAGAATTTGATTTTGTTACAAAATTTGAATCCGCTGATGCCATTTAAATCCGTCGTTAAAAACAAACGAAAGAACAAGTTGAAGTCATTGATTACCTCAGTGACGAATAAATTGTATTTTTCTGTTTTAAATAACAAATGAGAATTTAGTTACCAAGTTTCAGTCCACTGATCCATTTGACTCTGTCATTCCGATTGCATACAAAAAACAGCCATCTAAGAACAAACTTCGAATTCTATTTCTTGAAGACTCAACTCACTCGGAAATTAAGTGCTTACCCCAATTTTTGTTTAAAGACCACCAGACAAAAGGGTTTACTTAAGAAAAAGAAGCAATTTAAAAAAAAGTATAAAAAAGCCTAATGATTGTGAAATATTGAACTCCTTTTAAATGTAATTTAGAACAAAAATACATCCGTTTTTAATGTGATGGCCTTGAAATTGAAACAGGGGCAACTGTAGTTAGTTGTTTTTTTCATTTAAATACGTGAGGGTTTTGATGAAGAAGTAAACCAACGGTTAAAATGTTGTTGTTTTTTTTGTCTCGGTTCAAGCAGTTACTTTCTGTGTTTTTCATGTTATGTCTTCATCAAGCGGCTCAAGCACGAGGTTGAAATACGAGGTTGAAAACAAGTTCCTTCCCACAGCGCGATGCCGAGTAAAATAAAGTTCATCTCTTATTACCTTGACAACTAGAACTCTAGTCTTTATTCAAGGCTCAACAGTGTGAGAGTAAAATACAAAGACAAAACTAATCAAGTGTTAATCTAATTTACTGGCACTCCTCGAGATATTCTTCAATATTTGTTGCTTTAGTCACCCCCTTCAAGACGCAATCAATGCGTTCGCAAGAATATAGTGCGCCACCAAGAGGTTGTTTCCAAAGATTGAAGACGGTCGACGTGAAGGAAGGATTCACAATCATAACCACTTTCTTGTTCAGCCTCACCTGGAAATGGACCAGGCCCCTGGGAGCCGGAATCCGCGTCAATTCTGACCTGTGAGTTTTTAAAGTATACGAGCGATATCGATCACTCTGTTGATCAAAGGGAGGCTTGGCGAGTTCGTTTTTATATATTAACATCCAGTAAACTTGCAAAAGAGAACAGAAACAAGTTCTTTATAGTGTTATTAAAGGTTTCTCGAGGTTTCCACAAATCAACATTGAAAATGACTTACAACTACATGAATTTCAAAATAAAGTCAGTCTGTTCCCACAAAGTGGCCCGGCCGATTGGGTCCCGAGCCTGAGGTGGTTGAAGCAGGCATGCCGGACAAGGGGCAATGGGGTCGTGGGCCGCGGCGGGAGCCTTGCCTTGGAGGCGCGATAGCCCTCCCGGAAGATGGCAATTACGGAGTTTGGGGCGACTCGCAGGGGCACTCTGATGGGGCCCGGTGGAGCTCTGTTCCCAACCAAGTGGCCTGGCCGATTGGGCCCCGAGCCCGAGCAGGGTTGCTGCGCTGATAAACATCGTCATTTAGTTTCTGACAAACAGTTAACGTGATGCAGTGAGTTCGCTGCGGTGTATACAGGCAGGTCATTTGTATCACGGCCGTTGTCCAATCAGAAGCTAGGATTCGAGCATGCTGGAGTAAATAACATTCAAAAATATTTTCCGATTACAGAGTAAAAGTAAAGCTGGTCTCTTGTGTTGAGGTTCGCCTCGTCTTCATGGCCAGAACCTCCACATGGGTAGAATCACTCTCCTTACAGAACACCTCTCGAATCCCGTTCCGGAACGGCTCGTTCATCATTGTAAAAATGATCGGATTGACACAGGAGTTACCCGATGCTAAAATAACACCCACGTGGTAAAACGGAGATGCAAAGTCCACGTAGACACCGAAGTTGTAGAGGAGGAACTCGATTTCGATTGGAGCCCAGCAGACGGCGAAGGTGATGACGAAGGTCAGGAGGGTCTTGATCAGAGTTTGAGACGCTCGGAGCTGCCACATCTTACGCTGATCGGCTGTGTTTGCACCGGAAAGAGCTTCGGGACATAAACAAAATAAGCAGCAGTGCCATTAAAAAGTTAGTCATTATTGAATATCCTGATGGTCGACCTAACTTCATAATGCTAATAACTTGGGAGGCTAATTATCCATACTCGCAGCTGAGAAGCTGACGCGGTTACAGCGTGTTCAAGCGGCAGCCATGAACATGTAAAGGCCCCTTTTTGCAGCAAGCCACATCGACGCATGTTTAATTTCCCGGAAGGAAGAAAACCTGAGGTTCCGGAAAAAACCCCATGGCACAAAAGAGAACCACCGTACAACTCTACTCACATATATGGCTCCAGCCGGTAACCGAACCTGGGCCATAGTGGTGAGAGGCGAGCGCTTTACGCCCAAGTCACCCTTGCCACCCATAACTTAATACTAGAGAGATTTTAGCAACGGATTGACTACGCTTAAAACACCCACAGAATACCTTTTAAATTCCTACATTGATACTTGAATTAGACTCTTTGACTTTGAAAATGATCCATCTTTTATGATCAACCTTCGAAAATTAATTATTGACTTCGCCAATGTTGCTGGTAGAAGCATAGTGCTGTTCCGAGTGAATAATACATCAAATTTGTATGGTAAATGAATCATGTCGTAAACCTTAAATTGCCACGTATGAAAATATATGCAGGGCCCCAGTGGAAACCAGTTTGGTCATACCCTGGATAAATAAATAAAATAAAATACGCAAATAAATAATAAACATAAATAACTTTGCGTGCGTCACTCGCCAACAATCGATCCTCTACCATGCACGCCCTAAAGAAGGATACCAACAAATATGATAGTTGTGGAATAAGATAAATATATTTGAGTAAGTAAAGCCTTTTATTAGTATTTGGTTTTCTTCAATATATTTCCGGTGGCGAGTACTAATGATAATTACAACTCACCCGTCCTGTTTTGAAGCTTTGTCACCTGTCTCTTCAGCTTGGAGATGACCTTCCATTGAGTGAGGATCATAACACTGAACGGCACGGTAAACTGGACGAGGAAAGAGTACATGCCAACCAGTGCTTGTACTGCAGGGCTAGGCCAGCCTAAAAAACGACACCCGACTTCTTCGTCTCCGACGTACAGGAACACGGTGAAGGACTGGGAGATGGCGGCAAAAGTCCAACAAGACACGATCATCCAACATTTGTTCCGTCTGGTGAACAAGGTTTTGTACTTGAGTGGGTAGACGATGGCTACGAACCGCTCCACATTGACGGTGACCAGACTGAAGATTGAGGTCAGCACCGCTGACCAGAAGACGAACTGACTGACATAGAATCGGCATCTAAGCTCACCCCAAAACCCCGGACTCGGTATCGCTGTCCCCGTAGTTGGAAGAAGCTTAAAGGGGATAATGAGTACACAAACTAAGAAGTCAACCAGTGAAAGATGCACCAAGAAATCACTGGTGCTCGTCCGCAGTGACGGCACGCGAAGGAGCACAAAGGCGACCAGGAGGTTGCCAGTAATTCCAAGCACGCACATTATGCCGTAGAGGGCGAGGACTGAGCGGCTGTCAGCGAAGCTTCCCCATACTAGTTCATCATCCGTGCCCACGTCGTTAACATAATGTCCGTAGTGCACTTTAGTAGCAGAAGAGTTTAGTAGCTGAGCGAGTTTATTCATATTAATATCAGTCCTGAAACAGCCTTAATTACCTCCGTCCACTCTCCGTAAATTGATGGAAAACAGATTGAAAGATGTCACCCTGTTTCATACTAATAAAAAAGAGAGAGAAAAATACACGGCTAGGGTTAAATGATATGGCAGGCTAAGTGAAATGGATGGGAAATTGGGTAAATTAAGATATTATAAATAGTGCGAGTGCATGGGTTTCTCGTTTACCGTTTTAGCTAAGGATGTTCATAGGATAGAAGTAAGATATTAATGCCCATAGGTTACAACTGTGTATTTCAAATATATAAAAAATCAAACATTTGTTGCTTTTTTACATTGAATGATAAGTTATATTATTCCTACGTAATGCATCAGATTACAGGGGGCATACCATTGCCATGGTTTCAAAACGGGTTGATCTGGAAAATGTTAATGTACAGCCTTATTCGGATTATGGTGACATATGGAAATAGAAATCGGAAGGGAGTTTAAATCAAAATTTAATTTTTGTTTTGTTTTCACAAAATCAAATAAATCTGTCAAACTTCGGTACTCTTATGATAGAAATGTCTCCCAATGGTACAAGTTACATTCATTAATAAGCTTAGAAGACAGCAATTGCATGCACAGAATTAAACTTTTGGGGGAAAAAGCTGCAGTTCGTCATGTATTCATAAAAAACAACCTTCGGCCTGGTTAAGTGTCAATATTTGACACATTTCAGCGTGAGCCGGAAAAAAAGGATGGAAAACTTACCCGTGTCGTCCTCTTGTGATAAGCCAACAGCTCGTGTTGCTGTCATTCGCGTCAATGGAGTAATGGAAGGTCGAGAGGTACGTGTATCTAATTGGCTTCCCCGTTTAATGTATGGTAACGAAGCCATCCACGGAGTCATTCGACATGAACACTAAATAAATAATGTCCAGTCCAACCGAGCTATCGTAATCTATAGAGTAAATTGTGTTTTTTGTTATTTTGTGTGGAGATTTGTGCACGAATAGTGAATAGGCTTATTATACGTTGTCATCGTAATTTTGTCAGTCGTGTAGCGGCAAATAATCCTTCGATAACTTGCCAGCTGATCTTCAGTGGGCTCTGTAGCGACAAAAAATCCTTCGATCACTTGCCAGCCGCTCTTCAGTGGGCTCTTAGTTTCTAGGGATGACCTAGCCCTCTGGCGGTCTTTCACTTTCGTATTATACTACAGCACAGAGAAAGAGTCCTAGGGCTAGGGATGACCATGACTTTGTGTTAGATTAAAGGGATACATTGCCTTCAAGTTGGGCACTTTGGGCTTTAAAAAGCGTTTGTTACGAAATGAATAATGGGTGGAAAGATGTTTTTAAAGTATAAATTAATGATTCACATAAAATATCCCTCGAAACTGTGTGGTTTACTTTTTACTTAGTGAACTAACAAGGTCCGTAATTTTGTGGAGTCAAAACTTTGGTTCGACAAAAATCTGTCCCGTTTTTATGTTTTAACGTGTATTAACATTAAAGGGACACGTTGCCTTGGATCGGGCGATTTGTGTTATAAAAAGCGTTTGAAAGCATTCGTTATGAAATTAATATGGTTGGAAGTATGTTTTAAAAGAATAACATAATGATCCACACAAATGCCTCGAAATTGTGTGGATTTCCTTGTACTTCGTGAACTAACACGGTCCGCCATTTTGTGGTTCTACAAAATGGCGGACCGTGTTAGTTCACGAAGTACAAGACAAAAAACATTTGTGTTTATCATTATATTCTACTTAGTAAAACATCTTTCCAACCATATTAATTTCATAACGAACGCGTTCAAACGCTTTTTATAGCCCAAATCGCCCAATCAAAGGCAACGTGTCCCTTTAAGCTCGTCAAATAACATGGAGAGCGACTTTTGAAGATGTTTTGGAAAAGAGGTGTTTACACCAGTTGTAATGTTAGAAAAAATATTTTTACCCCGATAATCTTTCAAAGCTGTAATTCATAGCAGACCAATACGTTACGCTCGGGAAAAAGCGGAGACCTAATTTGCATATTGGTCACGTGCCAGTGTTGGCGTTGCAAACTTCGTCATTGTTTATATTTTCTATTATACGGTTATTCCGAAAGATTTATCTGTGTCGCTATGACTGAACCCTCAAACCTATGTATGTAAAGTAGTTGCTGCCGACCAATTAATAACAGCAAGCATCAGCAACGGTTTGCTAAATCATAATAATTAAAGGCCATGTTGGTGTGTTCGATTACAGATCATTTATTGGTCGTTAAAATGTTTGCAACACTAGGATGAATGTTTCCGGGGAAAAGGAAAATTGAACCAAGACACATCTTCAATTACTCTTTCGTAAATTAATCAGAAGCTATCAACATAATGTATAGCCATGGCTAATGGGTAGATAGATAGATAGATAGATAAAATGGTTTATTAAAAAACTGTCCTCGCAGCACAAAGGCTGAATTACAACAATGTTACATTAGTTAAAAAAAAAACCCCAAATTGAAATTAAATAGGAGGCAAATTGGTAATGAAAACATAGGTGGAATAGTTAAGCCACTCCCCTAAATTTAAAAACATTGCACATTGAAATTAAAATTAGTTAGTACAATTAGTGATAATGATTACATTTAGTGATACTCCAACTGCCGATTGACCGATAATTCTATCAAATTATTACCCGGCACTGGTACAAGTATTATACATTTGACTATACAAAAAAAGAAGAAGTAAAGTTGCATCTTTTTTAATCATTTACTTCAAAGGTTATACTTTTGTTGAGGCAGTTTTTGTGATACTCATGGCCTGCCATACAATACGATGCTCAATGTTTGTCAACAAGTTACGAGGCTCAATGTTTGTAAACAAATTTAAAAAAAGTATAACCCATTGTTTTTGGAGGTAAATGGTCAAACCAACCTTATGTTTGATGAGTCTTTGATTTGCTCATCGAGTGTGCCCAGTGACCCGTAACCATAATGTCTATAATCAGCATAACACATTGTGCTTATTTATTTATTTATTTATTTCCAGGCAGCACACATGAAATACATACAAGGAACTAAAAATATAACTAGGACCACAGAGAACAAGCCTGAGGATAATCAAAAGACGAAAATAATCACTATCTGAAGAAGATCCAGACAAAAAACTACAAAGGCACAGAACAAGACAACATGAAAAAATACATCATAAAAACTTACACAAACAACATCTGTTACAATTATAAAAGTATCCAGAAAATTCATAACAATTTCATTAAAATTTCATTAAACATGCACAGACAGCAAAAATTATTAACAAAGTTGAAGGTTGCTCCAACAACAGCCAGAGGGAGAATTTACCAGCCAAGACAAAACCACCAAATTCAGATAAAAATTAACCCGTTTCAAGATCAATTGAACCGGCCTCTTAATTTCTCCTCCCGTTTGCTCCTCGCTTGTAACCTCCGACCCGTACCCCCTTGTTTACACTATTTTGGTATAACACTGCCCCTTGTCATAGTTTTTACACGTTATGAGAGCAAGTAGGAAATAGTTCTGAACAGAACGAAACTACCGCCCTCCCCTGTCCCCGTTACGCCATGCTCAATATAGCACAACCTTCATTTGATGACTCGAACAAACCAAAATAACTGTTATGATGATCAATAACTGAGTGTTATAGTCAAAACATTCCTTCCAATTTATTTCTTTTATACCACCCTATATATGTATCAGTTACCTCCATTTATTCAGAAAGAAACCTTTCTCTCTAACAAAACAATCAAGTATTTGTCACTTGTCTTCTTCCCCCAACTAATCTTTTAACCCAAACAAGCTACACTTCAAATAAACCCTTTGATTTAACAATTCAAGGCACATTATTCACACAACCATCCCCTTCCCAATCTCTAAAAATTCAAACCATTCCTCACCCTACCTATCTCTTCGGTCAAATCTGACCCTAAAATTCTTACAATTCAGCCTTTGTTAATACAGTTGTAAAAAAGAGATACTATGAAACATAGAGCGAAGATGTTTTAAAACCATTTTGCGGCAGCAAATTCCTTGCAAAATTGCTAGTGGAAGACGCCCTACTCTGTGGCCGCTCGCGTTGGTTAAATTTATACCACAGCCACAAAAGAAGAAAGCACTGAAGGTATTTGAATAGGGGTTTCATATAAAACATATAAATGTGCGAACCCAGCAATTTGTTGAAATTAATATGACCCTTCATACTTTGTGTTTGTTTCCAGAACAGCTTTGTGTTCAAAAATCCCATTGAACATATAAGTTTGAGGACAAATCTGAGTATGCTTGCTTGCACGCCCGCCCTCTTTGGTACAAAAGACCCTTTAAACAGCCTACAAAGTTTACTTGTCGGATGCAGGACTATTCAAGGCACACACAGGTACACATTTTGTCTCTTTAGCATACCTAGTTCGGGAGTAATATTCAACCTTTGAGCAGAATCGTTTTCACACCATTTTTCGGCAGAAAATTCATTGACACTGTGCTTAGTCTTTGCCAATTTGTTTGGGGATGTAGCCCTACTCTCTGGCCGCTCCCGTCGGTTTGAATTACACCCCAGCCATAAAACTAGCACAAAATTAAAGCACTTGTTTGGGGCTTTCCAAAGGTATAAAACATGTGCAAATCCTACAATGTCTTGCTTGTGTTAGTACGCAGCCTCTGGTGAAAATTTTGTGTTGGTAGTAACCCTACTTCCTGGCCGCTGGCTTCGCCTACAAAATGGTGACAGAAACAAAATTAGCAGATTTTGATTTTGTTGTTGTATGTCTAGCATTCTTAGTTTAGGAGTTATCATTAACCGCACATTGTAAAAACAGTGTTTAGAGTATAAACACTTTTCTAAACACTTTCTTGCTATCACTTTGTAAACACGTCATAATGATTAACATGTTTAATAGCTAAACGTCTAATGCACTAGACGTTTAGCTATTAAACATTTTAATGTTTAATTTCTAAAATCTAATGTTTTAATCTAAACTTCTAATGTTCGATGTCTAAACAAGTTTAATATCAAAACACCAAGTGTCCTAAACTGCTAAACACTAAACATGTCTAAACATGTTAATCATTAGGACGTGTTTACAAAGTAATAGCAAGAAAGTGTTTAGAAAAGTGTTTATACTCTAAACACTGTTTTTACAGTGTAGCGCAAAATTGATTTCAAACCATTATTCGGCAGGAAATGTCTTGCGTGTACGCAGCCCCTGGTGATTAACCCTACTTCTTGGCTGCTGGCTTCGCCTACAAAATGGTGACCGAAACAAAACTAGAACGAGAAAAAAAGCCCTTGACATAGGGCTTTCGAATGAAACAAAATTTGTCCAAATTTAGTTTTATTCTGAGGGTGATTTGACCGTGCTTACTGTGTAGTTGTCTCTTTGAAAGCTCTGTGTACAAAAATCACATTAAACAAGCTTTTGAGGAGCATTCTGGGTATCCCCAATTGCTGGTAATTTCCGGTCTGAAGATGGCACAAAATGGCAAAAGGACTTTGATTTTCGGATACAGGGATAAGCGAGGCAGATTTGAAAGAAAAAAGAATTGTGTGTCTAGCATGCTTAGTTTAGGAATTATTGTCTTAGCGCAGAATTGATTTCAAACCATCAAGGGCGTCGATGGGTGGGGGACGGGGGGGGACATGTCCCCCCCCCACTTTTTAGACTGGGGGGGGGACAGCATATCAGATGTCCCCCCACTTTTTGATTGACTGTTTAATTAGAAATATGGAATTAAATGTAAAAATACACATCATGTTCTTGATTTCTTCAAATAAAATAATAGCGGACAAACGGTGAAATGTCTTTCAAATATTTTTTTATAGACTGATGCACCACGTCCAGAATCAGGGGGGGGGGCGGAAGGGGTAACGCCACGGACGTGCCACCTACGTTGAAAATAATCTCATTCGACTCTCGCGACGTGCATGGACTGGTCGAAGCTCCACAACAAAACACGGCCTAGTACACGTACATACACAGGGTATACACATTCTTTATGTGTACGTGTGTACATGTAGCCTATCGTACAAGATTTGAATTACACGCGTGCCGTTGAAAAGCTTGGGCGAGTCCATTTTATCAGAGGGTATTATTATCTTCAAATCTTGTAAATTCCCAAAATCTTTACACTACCAACTGCTTCAGTAATTTAATAATTTAATAAACAACATACATTTAACGTAAACGACATGTATATTACATATCTGTTTATGATGTGTACTTTGCCTCATAATTAATATTACCTACGGCAAATGTTCACGTCCGTTGACATCCGTTTGACGGACGATCGTTTGCACGCAAACCAAGTATAGCCGAAACCATTTTCTCAAAAAAACATTCAAAAAATCGTGAAATATCTAGAGGATGTACCGAGGGATTTTGTTTAAACTTTCAGAGCTGAAAGATCTATCCTTAAATATTACGTTCAGCGAAAAAAATCAGAGGATGAATGATACGAATTTTTACATTTTGTCGAAATTTGTAGCCGTTTTAGGGGAGACGTTTTGGAATGAAACGCCCACCTGGACCCATTCATACACGTTAGCTGCTGCAATAAACCAACGGAAAATTGCCGGTAATATTTTTACGCATTTTACATAAAAACAACCACCTTAACAATTGAAAATGCTCTTACAATATATACTGTTATGTTTTCAGTGCTGTTAAAGAGAAAATTTTAACGGTATACATGGTTTTTCTTTTTCTTTTTTAATGGTCTTCACCTCTTTTTAAAATGGAGTGTACCCAAACCGCGATTGCAATTTCTTGCGCAATACCCCTTCCGCCCCCCTGTCTAGAATGGTGTTTTAGGCCTAATTCCGTTTCTATAATACAGACAATAGACAAAAAGTTTCGGTACACGATGCCTCCGGAAGTTTTTTTTAAAGACTTGCACGCCCGTCCCCCCCCCCCCCCCCATTTTTCAGTAGCGATTGACGCCCTTGGTATGAAGCCACAACCACGGCACCTTTACGTGGTTGTGGCATCAGAAGTATGAAGCCCAATTCCTTGCCACAACCACGCACATTGCAACTGCCGTGGTTGTGGCTTCATGTATGAAGCCACAACCACGGCACGTTTACGTCGTTGTGGCAAGAAGCCCAATTCCTTGCCACAACCACGCACATTGCAACGGCTGTGGTTGTGGCTTCATATTTGCCACAACCACGCTAGCCTTGATCAAGGCGTTGGAGTTTTTTCTCAATTTTATTTTATTGTTTTCATTTTTATTTTATTTACGCCGCGCTACACACCCGAGCTACCAACCCGAGCTACCAACCCGCCCGAGCTGTGTGCATGGTGTCTGTGTGTGCAGTATACGGTGCGCGCGTGCTCGTGTGAGCTGTATGCGCCACTCACCGATCAACGCCTTGACGTTTCTGTCTCCCCGCCGATGACTCATTACTATAATGCGCGCGAAAGGCGAGACCCCATTGGTCAGTGGCGGAAGTCTTGTTTACTCGTTCTTATGAATATGCATGCAGAATCCAGATGTGGCTACACTGGCGCGCCGGTTTGAATTTGGGAATACTTTGTTATAATAATATCTATCTGAAAATGTTGCGTATTCTCCTCAGCTGAGCGAGACAATGAGGGCATGGAATTAAACAAATGAGGTTGCGTGGATCGATTTGTTACATACATTACATACACCATTTTCCAGCAGGAAGACGCTTTCTGATGTATTTTTTCGTAGTGACGTAACGCCCGATTGACCATCTACTGTCTCCATCTTGCATCATTAAACAGTGATTTAATCATTGTTGGTGCATTCATTGGAGGTAGAATATACAAAACAAAGACCTCAATAAACTACCATTATTGATTGTTTCATCATGAAGGCATACAGCTCATTGCACTTTTTATATCATTTGGGCCGCCCCACTAAAAAAGAGCTGCCTAACCAAATTTCCCAAGTACATTCACTAGAATAGGGTAGCTAAAAATCTATTTCACATGTATCATGTGTGGCTGTATCCTGTCAATTTTTGTTTGGCAGTAAATTCTTATAAGACCCTGTCTGAGAACAATTCAAAAGTATGAAGACGGTGTGGCTGCACAGAATCGGACTTCGAGAGGACATGTCAGGAAAAGACAGATGCAGAAACTACATCAACTCCAGAATTAATAACCAAAAGAATGGCGAGTGATCAGGGTAGTCCAAGGGAACTTGAGTGCAGCGCAAAAAGCTCCAGGGGCCGCGCCCGGGTTCAGCACCTGACTGACCAGCCTCGCAGATTACCGGTCAAAAATGGCTGAGACAATGCTACACACAAACGCCATTAAGTCGGTAACTACTCACATCGCATCACATACAGCAAGCATGATATTGATATGGTACAAAGGTCATAGTGAAAGAAGCTCGTGATTGGACGTCAAAATGAATAATTCATTTGCTTCCCATCCTGTGTTGTCTGCAATAGGTCTGACGAAAGATTTAAATATTCATGAGCTGCATACTAGCATATCCGAGAGCCCCCCCATTTTCGTCCAATATTGGACGAAAATATCAAGAAACACATTAAACCCGGAAGTTACAGACCCGTCAAGGCTGTCGGCCTGACGGCCTCCGCATGCGGAGAGTGGTACGAGTGCGGATGACCTGCGCACAGTGTGTGTACGGGCGTCGTACGACGTGATACACACACAGTGTATACGGGTGGGTCGTGCGATGCGATACACACCTTACGCACACACATACGGGTGTGTTTACGGCGTCTTTTTTGGAGTGAAAAATGCGACTGCCTTGATCAAGGCTACAACCACGCACATTGCAACGGCCGTGGTTGTGGCTTCATATGAAGCCACAACCACGGCACGTTTACGTGGTTGTGGCATCAGACGTATGAATCCTAATTCCTTGCCACGTTTGCGTGGTTGTGGCATCAGACGTAATGAAGCCACAACCACGGCACGTTTTCGTGGTTGTGGCATCAGACGTATGAAGCCACAACCACGGCACGTTTGCGTGGTTGTGGCATCAGACGTATTGCAACGGCTTTGGATGTATGAAACCACAACCACGGCACGTTTACGTGGTTGTGGCATCAGACGTATGAAGCCTAATTCCTTGCCACAACCACGCACATTGCAACGGCCGTGGTTGTGGCTTCATATCGTCACCGACGCAACGAAGTAGCACACAGTGTACAAAACCACTTTGTTTTCCTTCAGATTTCAGTTTTTTACATATAAACAATGTTAACCGAGGCCTACAACTTCATGAAGTTGCCACAACCACGGCACGTTAACGTGGTTGTGGCATCAGACGTATGAAGCCCAATTCCTTGCCACAACCACGCACATTGCAACGGCTGTGGTTGTGGCTTTATACGTATGAAGCCACAACCACGGCACGTTTGCGTGGTTTTGGCATCAGACGTTTGAAGCCACAACCACGTGACGGTGAGGGTGAGGGTTATGGTGGGGGAGGGGGTGAGGGTGAGGGTTGGGTGGGGGGATAGGGATAGGGTTAAGGGTAGGTTTAGGGGTAGGGGTAGGGGTAGGGGTAAGGGTAGGGGTAGAGGTTGGTTGAGGGTTAGGATTGACAATTGTGGGGGTGGGGAGGGTGACGGTGATGAACATTCCCCTTCCCTTCCCTCTCACCATCGAACAACTCTCATAACCACAGCCATGTAAAAAAGCGTGGTTGTGGCTTCATACGTGTGCAAGTCTCGCGCGTATCAACCACGCACATTGCAACGGCTGTGGTTGTGGCTTCATATTTTTACTTTTATTATTCTTCACTTTTTAGACTGTGGGGGGGGGGGGGGGGGCCACAGCATATCAGATGTCCCTCCCCAGTTTTTGATTGACTGTTTCATTAGAAATATGGAATAAAATGTAAAAATATACATCATTTTCTTGATTTCTTCAAATAAAATAATAGCGGACAAACAGTGAAATGTCTTTCAAATATTTTTGTTTATAGACTGATGGACCACGTCCAGAATCAGGGGGGGGGGGGCGGGGGGGTGGTAGGGGTAACGCCACGGACGTGCCACCTACGTTGAAAATAATCTCATTCGACTCTCGCGACGTGCATGGACTGGTTGAAGCTCCACAACAAAACACAGCCTAGTACACGTACATACATAGGGTATACACATTCTTATGTTTATGTGTGTACATGTAGCCTATCGTACAAGATTTGAATTACACGCGTGCCGTTGAAAAGCTTGGGCGAGTCCATTTTATCAGAGGGTATTGTTATCTTCAAATCTTGTAAATTCACCAAATCTTTACACTATAGAGAATTTCGTAAATGATTTTTTTTGCGGTACCAACTGCTTCAGTAATTTAATAATTTAATAAACAACATACATTTAACGTAAACGACATGTATTACATATCTGTTTATGATGTGTACTTTGCCTCATAATTAATATTACCTACGGCAAATGTTCACGTCCGTTGACATCCGTTTGACGGACGATCGTTTGCACGCAAACCAAGTATAGCAGAAACCATTTTCTCAAAAAACATTCTAAAAATCGTGAAATATCTAGAGGATGTACGGAGGGATTTTGTTTAATTTTTCAGAAATGAAAGATCTATCCTTAAATATTACGTTCAGCGAAAAATATCAGAGGATGAATGATACGAATTTTCACATTTTGTCGAAATTTGTAGCCGTTTTAGGGGAGACGTTTTGGAATGAAATGCCCACCTGGACCCATTCATACACGTTAGCTGCTGCAATAAACCAACGGAAAATTGCCGGTAATATTTTTACGCATTTTACATAAAAACAACCACCTTAACAATTGAAAATGCTCTTACAATATATACTGTTATGTTTTCAGTGCTGTTAAAGAGAAAATTTTAACGGTATACATGGTTTTCTTTTTCTTTTTAATGGTCTTCACCTCTTTTTAAAATGGAGTGTACCCAAACCGCGATTGCAATTTCTTGCGCAATACCCCTTCCGCCCCCCTGTCCAGAATGGTATTTTAGGCCTATTTCCGTTTCTATAATACAGACAATAGACAATAAGTTTCGGTACACGATGCCTCCGGAAGTTTTTTTTTAAGACTTGCTCGCCCGTCCCCCCCCCCCACTTTTCAGTAGCGATCTACGCCCTTGCAAACCATTATTCGGCAGGAAATGTCTTGCTTGTGTAAGATACACAGTCCCTGGTGATTAATTTGGTGTTGGTAGTAATCCTACTTCCTTTCCGCTGACTTCGCCTACAAAATGGTGACAGTTACGAAAATAGGACGAGAAGAAAGCCCTTGACATGAACTTTCCAACGAAACAAAATTTGTCCAAATTCAATTTTATTTTGAGGGTGATTTGACCGTGCTTCGTTTGTAGTTGTCTCTTTGAAGCTCTGTGTACAAAAATCCCGTTAAACATGTTTTTGAGGAGCATTCTGGTTATCCCCACTTGTTGATAATTTCCGGTCTGAAGATGGCGCAAAATGGCAATAGAACTTTAATTTTCGGATGCAGGGATATGCGAGGCACATTTTGGAAGAAAAAATTGTATGTATAGCATTCTTCGTAAAGGAGTTATTGATAACCATAGCGCAGAATTGATTTCAAACCATTATTCTGCAGGAAATGTCTTGCTTGTGTTATACGCATGCAGCCCCTGGTGATTAATTTGATGTTGGTAGTAACCCTACTTCCTGGCCGCTGGCTTCGCCTACAAAATGGTGACAGAAACGAAAATAGGACGAGAAGAAAGCCCTTGACATGAACTTTCCAACGAAACAAAATTTGTCCAAATTCAATTTTATTTTGAGGGTGATTTGACCGTGCTTAGTTTGTAGTTGTCTCTTTAAAAGCTCTGTGCACAAAAATCCCGTTAAACATGCTTTTGAGGAGCATTCTGGGTATCCCCACTTGCTGGTAATTTCCGGTCTGAAGATGGTACAAAATGGCAATAGAACTTTAATTTTCGGATGCAGGGATATGCGAGGCACATTTTGGAAAAAAATTGTATGTTTAGCATTCTTAGTTAAGGAGTTATTGATAACCATAGCGCAGAATTGATTTCAAACCAGTATTCGGCAGGAAATGTCTTGCTTGTGTTAGATACGCAGCCCGTGCTGTTTAATTTGGTGTTGGTAGTAACCCTACTTCCTGGCCGCTGGCTTCGCCTACAAAATGCTGACAGAAACGAAACTAGGACGAGAAGAAAGCCCTTGACATGGGCTTTCCCATGAAACAAAATTTGTCCAAATCCAGTTTTATTTTGAAGGTGATTTGACCGTACTTAGTTTGTAGTTGTCTCTTTGAAAGCTCTGTGCACAAAAATCCCGTTAAACATGCTTTTGAGGAGGATTCTGGGTGTCCCACTTGCTTGTAATTTCCGGTCTGAAGATGGTACAAAATGGCAATAGAACTTTAATTTTCGGATGCATGGATATGCGAGGCACATTTTGGGAAAAAAATTGTATGTATAGCATTCTTTGTAAAGGAGTTATTGATAACCTAACGCAGAATTGATTTCAAACCATTATTCTGCAGGAAATGTCTTGCTTGTGTTATACGCATGCTGCCCCTGGTGATTAATTTGATGTTGGTAGTAACCCTACATCCTGGCCGCTGGCTTCGCTTACAAAATGGTGACAAAAACGAAACTAGGACGAGAAGAAAGCCCTTGACATGGGCTTTCCAATGAAACAAAATTTGTCCAAATCCAGTTTTATTTTGAGGGTGATTTGACCGTGCTTATTTTGTAGTTGTGTCTTTGGAAGCTCTGTGCACAAAAATCCCGTTAAACGTGCTTTTGAGGAGCATTCTGGGTATCCCCACTTGCTGGTAATTTCCGGTCTGAAGATGGTACAAAATGGCAATAGAACTTTAATTTTCGGATGCATGGATATGCGAGGCACATTTTGGGAAAAAATTGTATGTCTAGCATTCTTAGTTAAGGAGTTATCGTTAACCATATGTTGGGTTGCAGCTGCACTTGTACAATCTTTCAGCGTATTCCTGTACGACGAAGACAAAGACGTCGGATGCAAGTTTTTGGATTGGCCGAGCCCGGGGATTCGGATAGCCGTTAACGTACCCAACTATTTCTGCTATTTCTTTGCTCCTTTTGTTTCGATGGTTTTGATGCAATGTAAAGTCATTTCGACGTTCAAGAGACAAGTAAAATTACTGAAGACTAGACTTGGTAAGTCAGATTGAAAGAGCTTCCTTTTAATGTTGAGCTCAGAGTAAAACTTTGCGCTTTTAAAAAACAAATTTATTGGGGAGGGGGGGGGAGTGGGGGGTTGCCGCGGGGAATCTATGTAACTTTCACGGAAAGTCTGTTTTACATTTGAAGCGACATGACCTAACCGTACAGTAGTTTTGCAATGCCCATGAGTCCAACAAACACCAACCAGGGCAAAAAGTTTTGTGAATAGATCACTAAGGACAACCAAATCATTTCCATACTAATTTTAGTAGATACAAAACAAAGTGTGAATGTTATGATTGTGTTTTGTCTTGTCACAGCTTCCACCGCCCGCAACCCAGCTGATCGGCGTGAAATGTGGCAACTTCGAACATCCAGAAAGCTGTCGAAGACCCTTTTGGCGTTTGTCATCACCTTTGCTGTCTGCTGGGGTCCCAATACTAGTTTTTACGCTCTCTACATCGTTGGTGTCCATGACGATTTCAGCAACCCCATTTACCATATCAGTGTCGTCCTAGGGATTGGTAATTCCTGTGTAAATCCGATTATTTACATCATGACGAACAAGGAGTTCCGTAGAGGGATACGAGAGGCATTCCGCAGGGGGAGAGACTCTTCCAGTGTTGGGGACGAGGTTGCGGGAGATGTGGTAATGGGCATTCAGTCACCGTAGCCAAATAGTTTGAAAACTTTCTTCGTCATCGCTATCACCAGTGTACTTTCTCCACTTGGATCATCTCATAAATCAGTTTGCTACAGAGGATCTTGATATCAGCTGCAATACAGTGCGCTAACAATAGTTTGCCTTGGATAGCACTTTTCATAACAAAACAGTCGATGGAGAGGTTTCACACGTAGCTTTTTGCAGAGATGAGCATTTCAAAAGCCTCACATGACATTCTTGAATTGCACGAAAGTGCACCCTCAATCTTAATTGGGCCTGATGCAACTTTTGTAATTGCTTATTTACTGTTAGAACTTAAAGTTTGTGACCGCAACCTTTTGACCTTTCTCTTTTCCATTCTAGCTTTGAGCAAGAGAGAGCACATATATTTTCTGAAGGTATTTTTCTCTATTTTGTAGGGAGTATGGCTCTGGCCATGCTCCAAATACAGTTTACTTGGGAGGGATAATGTCCCAGAGCTCTTTGTGAGTATTGTCTTGTGTTTAAATCATCTATTTATCATGAGCGAATTATTGTAATTTTAGGGCTAGTTGAATCGGGCTTAACGTTTATGTTCGCGACCCTTGAAACTTTCTCCTTTCCTTTTGGCGTTCGGCAGGGAGAGCACACATACAATTTTCTCTATAAATTCTCTCTACTTTGTAGGGAACATGGATTTTGCCATGCTACTGAAGTTTGAAATCTTGGATGGATGTTATAGAGCCCCCAGTGAATATTGGGTGTTTACAGAGTCATTCTGTCTGAAAGATTGAATTTAATAATGAGGGTCAGAGTCTTCGATTTTGTATTGTACAATGAGATTTGTTGTAGTCAAGCAGTTAGTGGTCAAGTATGTATAGCAATTACAAGCCATGTGTTAAACTTTGACCTTTCATTATCTTGTACATTACTGGGCAGTGCTGTTATAGACCTTATACACATGACGTCATTTGAGTAGTGCGCCCTCGGCTATTAGGTCAAAAGAAGGTCGCTCATTGGCCCATCATTGTGTGCCGCGCGTGCATGATGGGCGTTTTTCATTGTTGCATTATCGTTTTACCGCTAAGATGGCGGCGGACTTCAATGCATAAGGTCTATTGTAGATAGTGTACTGCTACTGTAGTCTAAGACATAAATTAGTATGATGGTCTTTTATATTTGAGACTTCATCTTGTAGACTTTGTATTTTCTATGTCTATATCAGTGGAAGTGTCGTGGCCGAGCGGTTAAAGCACCGAATTCAAACTCTGGTGTTTCTGATCAGGTTCGAATCCCCAGCCGTGACACTTGTGTCCTTAAGCAAGACACTTAACCATTGCTTCGTCCTTCGGATGGGACGTAAAGCCGTTGGTCCCGTGTGTTGTGTAATGCACGTAAAAGAACCCAGTGCACTTATCGAAAAGAGAAGGGGTTCGCCCCGGTGTTCCTGGTTGTGGCTGCTGAATGCGCCGTAGCACCTTGTAAAAAACATTACAAGGTGCTATAAATTGGTTGTCATAATTCATAACTTCAATAACCCATCTTTCTGTTTAAAGTATATACTAAGCGCCTTGAGTACCTTGTTTGGTAGATACGTGCGCTATATAAGACTTCGATATTATTATTATTATTATTATCAGTTATACTCCAGCAAAACGATTGAAATCACAATCTGCTAGAGTTGATTTGTTGGTGAATGCTTGCCCTTCTGTTTTTGTTGGTTTACCTACTGCATATTTATATTTAAATGACCAATCAAGACATGTTTTACACTATAAAACCGCGATATCCGGAAATGAAGTGTTGCGTCAAAGCTTTCGTCCTGACGGCTCCATGCGTGGAATCGGTGTACTGCGTATGCGTGGACGGTGCGCGGACGGACTCCGTATGCATGGACAAAAATAAGAGACCGCCTTGCGATAAGTCAAGATTAATACGAAGGGGGCAGATAACTTCAGTGATAAGGATGTCAAGTTGATTAAGATTTCTCCGTGACTGTTTCTTTGGAATGTTGCACGGGTATAAGTGCGTCGCCATTATGTCACATTAGATGTATGTTTCAAACTGCAAGCAATAAATTTTAGAGTCGTAAATGCTTTGCTGAATGATACCTTTATGCGATAAAATAGTTATAATAATTATGTAATGGATTAACAATTTTGTACATTGCTGCTTTGTAAATACCTGTCCTTGATATTATGTGCGTCTTTACATGTAGTGGACTTTAGATACACCGTAATATACGGCAATGTAAGCAACGGATGGTAGAGTTCACATGGTTTTCCTTGCTGTGGTTGTAGTTTACTTTGTACCAGTGGTAACATTAACGCAAATAACTTATACTTAAATACTATCTCTGTCTCGCTCTAGAGATGATACATTTCCATCCATTCATATCGGTCCATCAACTTTGCCTGAGGTAGGCCTATCAATTTGTCCGTAGCTTCTCTCTGTCATTTGGATAGAGTGCAGAAGCGTATTTCCAATCTTGTTGGCGAAGGGTTGAGATAAACGTTACAACCTCTTTCCCACCGTAGGTCTGTAGCCAGCCTTTGCCTTTTCTACATATGTTTTCATGGTAAATGTGCCACCAGTGTGTCCGAGCTGGTTCCTTCTATCAGGGTGTTTGAGCGTGAAACCAGGCTTTCTGCTTCATACTCTTGATTTGCTGAGATGTAGAACAAAGAGCCATTCCAACAGCTTTATTTCACGTACTGCATCTATTTGGAACTCCTTGCCTGGTGCATGTTTCCCTCAATCCTTTTATCTAGACTGTTTTAAGAGGAATATCAAATCCCATGTTCAACTCCCCTGAGTTATTTTCATCTTAAATGTTTTCTTCTTGTAGCCCCTTACCGAGAGTGGGTTTTAATCATTAGCATAAAATGTAGTTATAAAACAATTTTATACAGGCTTAAAGCTCATTTGCAGACATATTAAATTTGAGTGTTCACGAAAACCCGTTTTGGAATGATAATTATTATTCGAATTTTCTATTTGTCTCGATGTAAAACAAACAACTCTAGCCAAATTTGGTGGAAGAAAATATGAAGAAAGGAGATGCTTTGAAACTCATCATACAACCCAACTCTTTCACATTTCAGAGGTTTAAACTAAATCATAAAATCTGTTACTTGCCGATTTTTTTTAGAGGTACGAGGCTTTGTGGAGATTGGGTCGAGACAGGTGAGACATTAGAGGTCCATACTTTACCCTTTCATAAACAATCCTGCACTGCAAAAACTGGGGTGTTAAAACAATTTCCGTGGGTGTTTTTACATCGAAGAGAGAATCAAAATTAATATCATAATATCATGTTTTTGCAGAAATTAGTGTTATTTTAACACCCTGTGGTGTAAATTTTGATTATTTTTTGGTATCTATATGTGATAACACCCATGGTGTCAATTTTAACACCCCAGTTTTTGCAATGTGCCGTTTTTTTAAAAGTCCAACGTAAAGCTGGTCCTCAAAATGAGAAAACCGCAGTTTTCAGCTTGAACTTGCGTCTTAAAGTTCCGTAATGTTGATTTTGAAACAAAGTTGTCTACATTAGCATCTAGCGGCCGCCAATAGGAAAGGTAAAGCGCCATTTTCAGTAATTATGGTCATGCCTGGGCCCAATTTCATAGAGCTGCTTAAGCACAAAAGGTAGCTAAGCGCAACCAAATTTTGCTTACCAGAATAAGGTAATCAGCCAAACTACCATGTCACGTGTACAATTTGTGACTGGTATCTGCTTAAGCAGCTCTATGAAATTGGGCCCTGGACGTTACGGACTTGCATAGTAAAAAAAACAACACCAGGGAAAGATCATAACGCGTTAAACTATCTGCGCATGCCCAAAGGAGTTAAGACAAAGCTAGAGGGAATTGTGAAAGCCGCTCGTGCATGAAATTACTGATTAAAAAGAAATATAATAAATATTACAAGCTATGGATATTTAAATGTTATCCCCGGAGATGAGAGACAAAGTAATATTTGAAAAACCTGGATTGCCACTGCTTTGTGAAATGAACAATTTGCAATCGTGAACAAGGAGATTATCGTTGATAATTGATGGCGAGGGTGGTCATACGACAGTTAATCTTCTAAATGAAATACCAGCAGAAGTAAACAACTTTTTTTTTAAAGAAATGTTGAGTGTAAATCCATGCACGAATCATTTATTGTCGGATATATTATTTAAAAAAGGAACTAATAAAAAGCAATCTGAACAGTCTGAGTCTGATTACTATAAACACGGAGTCATTCCAAGCTCAAGATCCAACGGCGGAATACAGTCACTGGCAGGTATGTTTGCTTTCT
Source organism: Plazaster borealis (assembly GCA_021014325.1). Classification (NCBI taxonomy): domain Eukaryota; kingdom Metazoa; phylum Echinodermata; class Asteroidea; order Forcipulatida; family Labidiasteridae; genus Plazaster; species Plazaster borealis. Next base: position 4,111,265 of record CM037474.1, read on the forward strand.
GAGAATCAAGTTAACAAAACTCTTTTTTTTAAACCAATGGTACAACAATAAAGTTGGCTAAGTTGTTGCTATGTGAATGTTTACCTGTTCTGAATCAAGGTATGGTGCAACATTGTCATTGTTGCAGCTACTAACTAGCTGAGTCAAGTCAAGTGCAACGTTGGTTTACTGCCCAAACTGCCACTATGTTTAACCTCTTTGAATTAAGATAAGGTACATCATAACGATAATGGTGGTAGATCGTTGTACGTTCGTTTTAAAACCTTTAAGTTGAAAATGTCATAACAAACCGAGACAGTAATTTCTATCACATGGTTGGAGCAGCGAGATCGTCCCCGTTCTATTTTCGTCTCTATGAACTACGTTCAATATTTCATGAACAGGCGTGTTTATTGGAACGGGAAAAATTTCAAAGCTATGCTAAAGTATTTATTGCTGTCTTGTCGTATTGCTGTCTTATCGTACCAATACCATACAAGTGAACAACCTTGCAATTGTTGATTATTTATTGATTTAGTCATTTATTGATTTATTTAAATTGTAAATTTTTTTTTGAGTGGAGCTCTTAGACTACGTTTATTCAACTCCACCTAATTACAAAGCAGGCCTACACTCATCTTCTGTTAATGCAAATTCTGAATATATCAATACATTAAGCACATAGAAATTACTAGAAACTTAAGGGCACTGAACAAAGGTGATATCACATATCAAACAAAAGGGGTCAATACATGATAAAGAGCAAAATTAGTACAAGAATAAAATATGTTACTGCTACTACTTATAGTGTTGTAATTATACTATAATCATTTCCTCTTTGTGCACAATTCTTTCAGACGAAAAAAACGCAAAACTCAAAAACCAAGACATCATCAGTTAAACATGACTAACGTTACGAGCGTTAACGACACTGAGATCGCCTACTACTGGGGAAGTTTCGCAGAAAGTACCTTCGTTTTGGCCCTCTACGGCATAATATGCATACTCGGCATCGCTGGTAACCTTCTTGCCGCTTTCGTACTCCTTCGCGTGCCGTCCTTGCGGACAATCACTGGTGATTTCTTGGTGCATCTTTCGCTGGTTGACTTCTTAGTCTGCGTACTGGTCATCCCCTTTAAGCTTGTCCCAACTACAGGCACACCGGCACCGAATCCTGGATTCCTGGGTGAGCTAAGATGTCGATTTTACGTCAGTCAATACATCTTCTGGGTCTGCTCGTTGACTTCCGTCTATAGTCTGGTCGCCGTCAACTTGGAGCGGTTTGTAGCCATCGTCTACCATCTCAAGTACAAACTGGTGTTCACCAGACGAAACAAATACTTGATGATCGCCTCATGTTGGGTTGCAGCTGCACTTGAACAATCTTTCGTTGTGTTCCTGTACGGCGAAGAAAAAGACGTCGGATGCAAGTTTTGGGATTGGCCGAGCCCGGGGATTCGGACAGCCGTTGGAGTACCCAACTTTGTCTTCTTTTTCATTGCCCCTTTTGTTTCGATGATATTTATGCAGTGGAAAGTCATTTCGACGTTGAAGAGACAAATAAGAGAATTGTCGGATAGCCTGGGTGAGTTAGATTAACATCATTCTATTTTACTACTAATAATTACAAGGCATTGAACGGCAGGGTGTACTTTTGGTAATTACTCTGGTAATGACCATACAAAATTAGTATACAGAGCACTGGGGGCTGTTGTTAATATAAAGCATTGTTAGAAACGACCCCCTTTGAATGCAGTTTTAGAGAAAGGGGTAATTTTTCTGAGAAAGGCTTCAGGCATGAAGCCGTTCTCAAGCTTCTGAAAGCACACAATTATATGCAACAAGGGTGGGTTTTGTTTTCTCTTTCATTATTTTCTTGCAACTTCGATGACCAATTGAGCCCAAATTTTCACAGGTTTGTTATTTTTATGGATATATGTTGGGATACACCAAGTGAGGATACCGGTCTTTGACAATTACCAAACATATACCCTTGCCTTTTAAAAGAAATGCTCATATTAAAACACAGCAAAAGAAGAGCAAATGAAAAATAAACTTAATCAAAATCTGAACCGAAATCACAAACCAGGAAACATGAAAAGCGTCAATAGATGGCGTTATTGGCAGCAAGCAAAACATGAAACTTCAAATCCCGCGGTAGTAATACCGCGATAATATGAGACTTGACTATTCATTTTAGTAAAGTCGGAATGTTATAACAGTCTTGTTTTTCCTTTCAAAGTTTCCTCCTCCAGTAACCCAGCTGATCAGCGGGTCATATGGCAACTTCAGACCTCAAGAATGCTGTCGAGAACCCTCATGATCTTCGTCGTCACCTTCGCTGTCTGCTGGACCGGTGGAAATACCTTTTACTTCCTTTACACCGTCGGCGTCCACGAGGATTTCGAGCACCATATTTACCATATCGGTGTGATTCTAGCGATTAGTAATTCCTGTATGAATCCGATTATTTACATCATGACGAACCAGGAGTTCCGTCGAGGGATACGGGAGGCGTTCTGCGGGGGGAGAGATTCTGCGCAAGGTGTGGTTACTGGATGTAATATGGTAACGGGAACAGTGTATTTTTCTGAGCCTGCTTCCGAAAGTTAACTCAATCTTTATTATTTGATTTCTTTCACCGTAGCGAAAATTGTTACCTTCATTTGTGTTTTGATGACTATTTCAAAGTATTTGACCTTTGCTTGGTATAATTATTTGCGTGCTGACCTTTATATGACCTCATGTTTCAGACGGCACTACAAGCAACGGATGGTAGATTTGGAAATATTTAGTTGCTAGGAGTGTAGTTTACATTTTTATTTCATTCATCAGTATAGTGACGTTTATATACATGTTTCAAACGCCTATACAAATCCATTGACAGTTAGAGTGTTAAGTCCGGTGTCAAAATAATGGGATTTTGTCCCGGTGTGTTTGTCGCCCATTCGCCCCTGTCACGGTCAGCCATTTGCGTGTAGAGCCTCGACTTGGGGACAGCAGTGAATAGAAGCATTACATAACTCTGTATTGTCACGGTAATGTAATGACGCTTTCATCCAAACTTATGGATAGATACAATACAAATGAAGCATGAAGTCAAGGCTCTGCATGCACATGACCGATCCGTGAATAGGGCGAATAAGGTAACATGGGCTGGAGGAAGTTGAGACAAAAGAGGGCGCTATCAGATGATTGGGGTCAGAGCCGTATATTGAGAGAGTTGCGACAACTTGCGATTAGAAGCCATTTTGTCTCCAAAAAATGCATTGGCGAATACAGGGTGCCAGACTAGTCTGCCCATTGGGTTGTACTGCATTTTGGAACAAAATGGCGTCCAGCAACCATGTGACCGGAGAAAGCTGGTCCCTCCATGTCGCAACTCTCTCAATACACAGCTCTGATTGGGGTCAGAGCCGTATATTGAGAGAGTTGCGACAACTTGCGATTAGAAGCTATTTTGTCTCAAAAAAATGCATTGGCGAATACAGGGTGCCAGACTAGTCTGCCCATTGGGTTGTGCTGCATTTGGAACAAAATGGCGTCCAGCAACCATGTGACCGAAGAAAGCTGGTCCCTCCATGTCGCAACTCTCTCAATACACAGCTCTGATTGGGGTCAGGCTCTGATTGGGGTGATCGATCTCACCGCGCCATTTTTTTCCATCCTGCCTTGCTCGCTCATAGCGAGACGTATCGATGCGGTGCACTACCATGGTAGCGAGGCTGCCGTAATATGGGGGAGGATTTCCGGGGGTCAGTATCTCCTGCAACACCAGCAATGCTGAAAACTTCTATAGTGGTTCGAGCCATAATTAGGAGAAATTATGTACAGGAAAAAAGAGATGTTTGAAAGCATCAAACAAGTTCTATCACATAATAACCAACTCCTAAAATTGGGTATTTCCTGATTTTCATAAAGGTACCGGTGATACTCATTATGTTAAACCAAATCTAAAGCTATATAAGGCCAAGTTGAGAACATTGTGTAGAGATTTTAGTAGCGATATAACAGGCATTTGAAAGTGGTCTCATTAGAGCTTTGTATTAAGAGATTTGCAACATAGAGGGACCCGTTTTCATCGGCCACGTGCTTACTGGCTCCCACTCAAGCAACGGATAATATTCAAAATTCTGACTGTTGTGTATAAGTGCCTTCATAACAAAGCTCCAACTTATCTTGGCTCTCTCATCGTTCCACATCACTCTGGTAGACCTGGACTCCGCTCAAGTTTAGACACTACCTTACTCCACGTGCCCAGAACATGCAGCATAGCTGGTGACCATGCATTCCAGGCACATGCACCTCGACTCTGGAATGAGCTTCCAAAGTTCATCCGCTGCTCCCCTTCCTTGGATACTTTTAAGACAGCTCTGAAAACTCATCTCTTCGAACAATGACCAACATTTAACTGTATTGTTTTGTTAATTTTTCTGGACTCTGTTCAGCGCTGTGAAACCATCTATTTTGATGAGTAAGATCAAGAGCGCTCTATAAATATATATTGTATTTATTGTATTACTACTGGACGCCATTTTCAGGACAAATGCAGCACAACCCAGTCAAGTCTGGCACCCTGTGTGCGCTCATGCCTTTTTTGGCCCAAACTAATGACTTCTAATCGCAAGCTGTCGCAACTCCCTCAATACACAGCTGGTTCTCGCCATGCTCTGCTGCCACCTACGGCACTCTTCTTCTGGTTTGTCTTTGTATAAAATATATGTATAATTTTTATGTAAAAGTTCCAATTATTTTTTCAATGATTGCCTGTGCCCATGTATAGGAGGGGGGACGTTGCCTTGGAATAAACTTTGTCCACTTCTTTACTCAAAATAAGGATGCGCAGGATTCACCAAATTCAGTTGAATTTGAGTTTATTCCCCTCCAGTTCCCATCAAGATTAGAACAGCAAGCGAGATTGGCGGTCGGGTTGGCGTATTGGTTTCTTTCCTCGCCTTCCATCTCTGGTACTAGGCCTACTGGTACCCCATTGCTCTGTGTGGATTTGGTTTTGAGTGTTTACCTCATTGCGTGGGTTTCCCTGGACTATTATTTCTCCGGGGTTTTCCTCCAATTATATCAAACTGAAACTTCTTTCTTTGTCTTCTCTCCACGGGGTCCTTGGCATGTGATGAATGAGTTTGCATTTCTGAGAGTCATTGGCTTCACAACCAATAACGAGAAGTCCCCTCGATCCACGAAGCGAAAGTAGTAGTCCCGGCCGATTTCCTACCTTCCGCCAAGGAAGTAGGACAGTTCAGAAGTTCAGTTCAGTTCAGTTCAGTTAAAAAGCAGGACAGTTCTTTTCAGAACTAAGTAGTCTCCCGAATTCCGAAATCTACTCTGCGGCAGTAGAATAAATAGCAAGACAAGTTCTCAAAGAACCAAATCTACATAGCAAAGTAGGTTATACACATGGTGTTACCGCAAACCGAATTGTACATTAATAATTCACCATGCAATGCCTCAAAACCCATACAAAATAATAATAAATGAAATGAAAATGAAATAGATAACGAAAACGAAAACGAAACCCCAAGTTGAAACCAGATCCATTGGTGTTGTCTGGTGAATACAATCGTCACTTAGCCCTGGTGAGGAAAACAATGCTGGACAAGAACTTCACAAACTCCCGCCTCACCAAAACTGAAATCCGATTTTTTATTTAAACGCACTGGAAATTGTCAAAGACCAATGTTCTCACATGGTGTGTTCCAACATATGCATAAAATAACATGCCTGTGAAAATTTGGGCTCAATTGGTCATCGAAGTTGCAAGAAAATGATGAAAGAAAAAACACCCCTGTTGTACAAATTTGTGTGCTTTCAGATAGGGAATAAAAACTTCTTGCAATGAAGTTTTTATTATTTTAGTGAGAAATTACCTCTTTCTCAAAAACTACGTTACTTTAGAGGGAGTCGTTTTCTACATTGTTTTATACTATCAACAGCTCTCCGTTGCTTGTTACCAAGTACGTTTTTATGCTAATATTTGTTTTGAGTCATTACCAAACGTGTACGATACCTTTAAGTATAAGAATGACGCAAATTAGGGGATTTCTATCGAAGAACATTTAAATGAAAATGATTATGACATGTACTTTTTTGTTACGGCGGAGGGAGACATCGTGTGAAGTGACACAGCACTCAGCCCTCGAAAAGAAGTAGTAACCTTCCGCATCGGCAACCTAATTCCTTTTTTTGATCAAGATTTTACTTTTGTTTTGTAAAGTCCATCCTCACATCAACGCAAACAAACATAACAAATTTCACTCCTCTGAGAAACTTCGTTCAGTGTTTACAGATGTGTGTTTACAAACCCCAGAGGGTCACTTAATGTAAAAACAGCTTGTCAATCGAGATGAAAGAATTTCAAAAAGAAAATCATGTTAAGTTTAATGATTGGTATCTGCAGACCCTCAGAAGAGAAAAAATACCTTCAAGAAGATGTACAAAATATGATTGTTTTTGCTTTAGTGTAATCAGTGTGTTCTATACTTACCACTGTCGACTACGGCTGCCGTACCATACAGGGCCCAATTTCATAAAGCTGTTTAGCATAGCAAATTTCTTTGCTAAGCAAGAAATGAGTGGGGTACCAGTCACAGCAATGGTAACTGTATGGTATTTTGGCCGGTAACCATAAGCAAGAGTTTTCTGAGCTGAGCAAGTTTTTGTGCTTACATGCTTTATGAAATCGGGCCCACGGCCCAGTTTTACATGGCTCTGCTTACCGTGGAATTCTGCACTTACATCCCATAGATTATTGTAGTTTACAAGGCACCTTAAGCACATAATTTGGTGGTAAGTAGAACCATGGAATTGGGTCCAGATAAGTAGTGTAATTTTGTATAAATAAGCTCGCAGGGTTTAAGGGGTGGTGTATGTGCAACTGTATACCTTAGGGTTGAATAAACACACAATAAAATGCACAAACAAGATGCGTTTTTCGAGTTCATGTATGGGTTTGTACAATGGTCTTCTTCTTTTTCCAAACTTCTCAATATTTATGTTCGAGCGAGGGATTCCATGTTTGTTTTTCCTAACCAGTTCGAGAGACAGTGCTCTAATACAAACATCCGTTTTACGTGAAATAATGTCAACCTAGAACTGTCAGTTCTGCTGATTCAAGCAACGTAAACTCATGGGGAAAAATAATGTTAATTCTAGGTTTTACAATGGAGCGAAGCATAAGTGTGTTCTTTGTTGACGGTGGTTCCCACATCCGTGTAACATACCAATTTCCGATTGTGTTTCGGTTTACAGTATTGACAAGTAATGACGGTTGCACTTTTGCTTTCCATAGTTTATACATGAGACAACATAACTCTTTTAGCTTTCGTTGAGTGTAGTTGAGTGTATAGTTTGCGCAAGCAGCTCTTTGCCGAGCACAGTCACATTATCTCACCCATAACCTTTGTTTGTATTATTATAGTAATCTATGATATAGCTTTCTACCCTTTCAAAAACAAACACCTCTTGGTCACCGGAAAGACCTAGTTAATTAAGAGAAGCGATTTTTCTTGAAGTTTTTCATTGGATGAATTCGGTTGGAAGTCTTCAAGTGACGTCACTCGCTGCTGACGTACGATTAGGTGAGTTAAGTGCGCTATACGTGGACTAAAAGTGTCACTAAACTTTGACTGTTTGGTTTAATTAAATAGGTTTTTTAAATGCCAAGGTATTTCACAATGATTGTACACACTCTCAAAACTTTAGGGTCAGAATTTGACCCCGATTCTGGGTCCCAGGAGGGTATAGGAACATTGGGGGATACCCTCTGGCCCAAATCGGGCATGGTATAATATTATGGTTTCTTGATTTATAAGTAAGTGTTAAACATTGCGCGGCTCTTCAGTGGTAGCGCTGTTCCCGACAGAGAGTTCTTCTCTAATTTGTATTTCTGGTTCTGATAAGAGTCGGGGTTTTAAAACACAGTATAGTCTTGCCGTTTAGGACAGTGTACTCAGCTCGTCTTTCATGAAACCATACCAAGACGACGGTTGGCAAATTACATTCTCTCTGGATGCAGTCTTCCGCTGCGTAGCCTATCAAACAGTGAGGGAAGCTAATTCTGCATCACCCCTCCACTCTGAACCGACCCTTGGTAAACTTGAATGATTTTGATTAACAGCACCCGGGGCCTAGTGATGCAGCTTTCAAAGTTACTGTCCGCCACCCCCCCTTCGAACGTCCATGAAATTAATGTCTTGTACGTTTTCATATTTACTTTACAGCCATCTAAACCGTCAAGTTTTGGTGTTATCGATCGTACCCCTACATTTGCTATTAGAAGAATTTTGCAAACATGAGCAATGCTACAGTGCCTGACACTTGGAACGAGATTGAGGGAAGTAAAGCTACCAATGAAAGCATGCACTTGTGGGGAAACTTTGCTGACAGTGGCTTTGTCTTGGCCCTCTACGGCATAATCTGCACACTCGGTATCACTGGTAACCTCCTGGTCGCCTTTGTGCTACTCCGCGTGCCGTCCCTGCGGACGAACACCAGTGATTTCTTGGTGCATCTCTCGGTTGTTGACTTCATCGTGTGTGTCCTGGTCATCCCCTTTAAGCTGATGCCGACCGCAGGCATGGAGAACCCGAACCCCGGGTTCTTTGGCGAACTAAGATGCCGTCTGTACGTCAGTCAGTATCTGTTCTGGGTCTGTGCAGTGACGTCAGTCTATGGACTTGTCACAGTCAACCTAGAGCGGTATGTAGCCATCGTCCACCATGTCAGATACAGACTGCTGTTCACCAAACGAAACAAATACCTGATGATTGCTTCGTGCTGGATGGTTGGTATCCTCGTCCAGTCCCACAACATATTCCTGTACGGTGAAGATGAAAGTGCCATGTGCAAGTTTTGGAGCTGGCCGAACAAAGGGATTAAATTTGTTGCAGGATGCATCAATTTCCTGATTCCTTTCCTTCTTCCATTTATCTTCATGATTGTGGTACAATGGAAAGGCATTTCGACGTTGAAAAAACAGATAGCATTGCTGCACAACAAAATGGGTGAGAAAGAATAACAACATTATGTTTTCCTTAATTTGTATAAATTAAATAATTCCGAAGAGAATAAACTTATCGGGGGTCTTAGTTTCGGTGGTTTTTGTATATTTGCATTTGAATTATTCTTTTGCTTGCCATCTTTTGTTTACTTTTTACTGCAATTTTAGATTTCTGTGTACAAAATATGTATTTTTATTCTTTAAAAAAGAGCAAGGTCTGGGAGGGCACATCTTTTTTGACTTTTGCCCTTCCCTGGACGGCCTCTGCTTGTATATTTTATTGTCCAAAGAATTTAAAAAAACAAAAACTAAAAAAACAAAAAACAAAAAACATACTAAGATTTGTGCAATCGGTTAGGGCACGAAATTATTCCATCAAAAGTAAAACCCAACCTTTGACTGTACAGTATTGACATCTTCGGCAAGTTTTTCCTCTGTAGAAGAACACCCCTCAAAAAAGCCAAGTTTTTGTTTTCATACAAAACTATGCATAATACTGATCCACTTAAATATAAAAAATATCCATTTTGCCTAAAGGCAACCCGTTCATTACAATTTAAACACCTTTTAGCTTCGAACTTGATGTCTATCTGTACAGAAGAGTGTTCATATTGTTTGAGATGTTTCCGTTTGTTCCGAAAACAAACTAAAGTTCAATATAACTTTTTTATTCGTTCCCGTCTCAAGTTTCTTCGGCTAAAAACCGAGCTACTAAGCGTGAAATGTGGCAGCTCCAGATAACCAAGACGCTATCCAAGACCCTCCTGTTCTTCGTCCTGACCTTCGCCGTCTGCTGGGCTCCTAACAAGCTGTTTGTAGTGCTCTACTACTTCGGTGTACACGAGGCTTTCAGTTCGCCCATCTACCATATCACCGTCATCTTAGGGATCAGCAACTCTTGTGTGAATCCGATTATTTACATCTTGACAAACAGGCCGTTCCGCAGAGGGATACAAAAGGCGTTCCGCAGGGGGAAAGAATCCAGCGGGGCTGGGGACGAAACTACGGGGTCAACGATGCAGCAGCTTTGAACACTTGTCACAATACAAGTCAATAATGGCAATATTGACAACGCATCTTTTAAGATGAATCTTAGTGCTTTGTGAAATGAAAGGGAGCCTCTGGTCTTTGAAATCAGAGAGTCAGAAGTGAAATCAGAAGTGTCGCAGTAGACCGAACATCTGACGTCACACTTCGAGGCGCCAGATACCGGCCTTTAGAACCTGCTGGTTTCTGCGTAATTTACCCTCTTGACCTTGCAGGCCATAAGTGCACAATACACTCAATGTGTGTAGTGTCATTAGTTTGGTGCTTCATTGGTCATACACCATGCCCGATATGTTGCAGATGGTATCCCCCAATGATCCCATACTTGAACACACTAGTGTTCCTCTTGTAGAGAAGTACCCCCCAAATATCCTCTGAAGAATACCTGAGATTTCAAACACACAATGAAGACACATCAGAAGGGGGGAAGGGTACACCATGCCAGAGCACCAAAGTGGTCATTGCTTGTATATATCTCTACCCATTAAAATTAAAACCATTGGGTTTGTAAAGGCCCTGTCACACCATGGCGTATCGCCTGAACGTATGACAAGGTACGCGAAATATCGAAAATACGTTGGTGTACGCTGATATAAGTTAGGGGTAAGTTGGGGATACGTCGTTTACGCTAAGAGCACGCTGTGATACGCTGTGAAAATTTGGAACACGTCGAGCCCGCGAAAAATTAATGAGCATGTTCAAAATTTCTCGGCGTAGTCAACGTGTGCTTAATAGGTTCTGCATAAGTTCCCGGTAAGTTCGTGGTACGTTAGACATACGTTGACATACGCTGATATACGTTAGAGGTACGTTTACTCGTAAGTTGGTATACCTTGATGTACGTCGGCTGGAGGTGACCCATGAGGAGGAGTGGGAGAGCGAGGACTGCCATTATTGGAGGCAGGAGCATCAGCACCACCACACCCAGCAGGTGAGGAGTGTTTTGGGAGGCATGTTTACTGCTCGATATAGCGGCATAGGTGTTCGTTGTACGCTGAGGATACGCTGAGGATACGTCAAACACGGTAGAGATACGCTACAAATACGTTAAGCATACGTTGGTCATACGCTCACATACGCTGTGATACGCTGTCATAAGTTTGTTATAAGTTAGTGATACGCTATCAATACGTTAGTTATACGCTATGTATACGTTTAATACGCTATGTATACGCTATGGATACGTCCATTCCAACACCGATGTCGACTTTTCCTACGCAATTCGTTGGGAAGTTGGACGTTCTTGTACTCTTGACAATTTTCGAGCTATTTTTTGTATACGTCGGCATACGTTCAGGCGATACGCCATGGTGTGACAGGGCCTTAAGACTAGTGCATGTCTTCATCCTTACAGATAAAGACAGGGGACCAGTGTTGTATTGCTGGCCCGTTAGATGGGCGGAGGATGAGGGTTGGGGATTAATAGCCCCTAATGAAACTACACCAGAATTATCATATCCAATCTCATCGCAAAAAATTGTAAATAAGTGTGTTATATACTATTGTCTACTGATGAAAATATACACCAATCCTTCACCGATCTTGAACTCTTGGTGGCAGCAGACAAACTGCGGTGGTACTGCGGTGGTACGACCTTGCCACTTATGTAACTATTATTTATAAACAACCATTATTTACATATAACCATTTATAAATTAACTAGTGCAGCCCAGCCCTTAAGCTCATCGATAGGCAGCACAGTACCACCCAGGTACCACCGCAGTAATGGAGGCGTTTCTGCTGCCACCAAGAGTTCAAGATCGGCGAAGGATTGGTGTATAATAAACCATTGCAATCCATTCCAGCAATAAGATGCAAAGACAAGATCCTGTTTTAGTTTAGGATTTTTAGCTTTAATTTAAAGGTGTACACTATTTGTAAAAATGTTCTTGATGAATTTGATACGTCATGGACAGATAGAGTCCGCTCCAAAATCGAAGTTCACTTCCTTGTAATTTAAGAAGCACCTGCATTACAATTTCTGTTTCGATTTTATTTTGTATTAGATTAAATTATTTATTGCTGCAGCGCTGCAGTAAACGTCTGTTAAAGTTTACTATATTTGTTATTGCAAGTTTAATAACAGTGACTTTTTAGTAACAAATAACTTTTATGCTGTGGCTATGGACGTTGGCTTAAAGACATCGTACACGTTTGGTAATGACTCTGAAAATTTATGGCAATAAAAACTTACTTGGTAAGAAGTACAGCAGCTTTGGATAGTAAAATGCATTTTGAGAGACTTTTTACTTCGAAGGACTGCAGTTATGGAAAAATATTCCCAAAAATATTTTGAATATTGAGAAGCGTAATACGGTAACGCTTCTCAGATTGTGTATTCCAATGTAGATTATTCTTCCTGGGTGGACATAACCGCTCCAGATTTTCGGCAATATCTCAAAAACGCTACCACCTTTTGAAATGAAATTTTCACAGGTTAGTTTTATGCTATATATTTATACAACTAAATAGGATTGAAACAAACAATAGACTCAAATTACCAAACGTGTACGATGCCTTTAAAGTGTACTACACCAATGTTGCAAGTTTATTTACGCTGTGGCTATGGACGTTGGCTGAATGACAGCGTTGAGAACATTTTGGCGTTCTAGTCGTAGCCCCATGTGTCTACATACCTCTTACTTTACAAGAATGTGTGTCAAATTATAACTATGTTACTTGTATTTTGTGCATTCTGCGTGACGCAAACGTATGAAGGGGGTTCGCTTTGAAACATCACCGTTAGTCAAAATTCGTTCGGAAGAGGAATCGTATGGGGGTCTTTTGGCTAAAAAATCGGGCGATGCAACTTTAAAACTAACATCCGTCTACTTGCAGTTCTAGCTTACATGCAACTATCGAGGTCTTTCGAATGAACTTTAAAAACATATAAACAGGAAACTGTTGAGGTCTCTTAAGGTCTTTCAAACATCCTTTTTGAAGAGAACAGAAAGGTACGGAAGCGTTGAAGGGAAGTTGAGAAAGAAAAAAAAATAGTCATACATATGACGTATTATTTCATAATTATGAAGTAGTACAAGTCATGATCACTTTTACGAAGTCATTATTATTCAATTCAATTCAATTCAATTCAAAGCAACGTGTATTTCCACATATTATCATCAAGAAAAAAAAGTACAGTCAATAAATGTGGAGGCACGTTCCAAAAAGCGGGGCTTGTCTAGGAACAACCTGCAAAAAAGAAACAAAACAACAGCTTTACAGCAGACGAATAAACAAAATAACACCTACAACAAGTTATTATAACAGTGTGTGTTTACGTGTACAACGACTTAGCAACAGTAGTAAGATGAGATATAATTAAATAGGGGGACCGGGGCGGACCAGTAACAGTAAAGTAGGATACGATTTTACGAAGAGTTTACTGAACGGCTGGTTGAATAAAGCAGATTTCAGTTTGTGTTTAAAAAGAGTGAGTGATTTGCATTCACAAAGTCATACAGTGAAATGAATTATGACTTTTTGTTTCTCACTCTCTCAAGGTCCCTTGAACGCTTCCGTGGAAATAAACCACTTTCGGTTTTTTATTGATATTGCGGGGAAATCTGTTTGTGTGTAACTTTTTATGACTATATGACAACCTTAAGCTGTTTTTTACATGTTGTTTAATGAGACTTTTTATTCCGTTTCATGAAATCAGCGACGAATTTAAGGTAAATTTTCTAGAGCCAATTTTCTGGCCAATTAAAGCTGTAGTTTCCGTTTGTATTTTTCTCTTAAGCAAGCTCCTTTTAGCGCTCTTGTTATGCCAAGTAATATTTTGGTATATCATAATCTAACGTGAATGTAAAGACAAACATTATCTTGCGTGCAAATAGAAAAATATATTTTGGTTTACATTGAAATTAATGAATAAAAGCTTATAAAATGTGACATGTTGTACTGAATTCTTTTAATCTCAAATTGTCCAGATTGGAAAGGGGGCACCAGAGGGCACGGACATCAGTTGGGGAACGCGAGCAAAATGGCTTTCTCCTTATACAGTACATTAATCCATGTTGAATGGTCAGAAAATGTGCTCAGGGATTGTTGACATTAAACTGGGGTATTTTTTTGCACTAGACGCAGAAACATATTGATCTAATTAGCTTCAGCGTTGTTGGTCTCCCCCCCCCCGTCTTCGATTTTTATATTACAAAATGCCTGGTTTGTCCTCACAAATTCAAGATGGGGGATATGGGTGCCGCCTTGTTTTTAAAGTATTCATTGTAGGCTATAAAGGTTTTTATTAGGTTGAGGGGTTAATAAAAACAAAACCCTTATAAGACCTTAAAAACCCCATACGCCAAATATTGGGTTGATTTCTCTTTGGTCGCCCACGATCGTAGACTCAAGGCTCTGTGTTGCACAATATTGTGAATTAACAAAATGTATGAGTGCGGAGACCTCATTCCTTCAAACCCGACAATGCCATCGCAGATCATCATTTTTGTTGGACGTTTAAATCTTGTACATTGTGAAACATGTTTTTTTTTAAACCTATTTGTCTCATTAACAATTATTGTTAACTGTTTCAACTGAGCAATAATGTGCACTTTCTTCACTTTGCATCTGAGTAAATTTTTTTTCTTTATGTCCCCTTTTAAAACTAGCGACCATAATTTAGCAATTCTAAGACTTGCCTTGAAAATACACTATTGGCAATTGAAACAATATTCATATTCCACCATGCTTTTTACTATTTACTTTTACACTTAGGTCAGCACCCAACACAATTAGGGGTACGTTTTCGCGGTCGAAACCAATAACTGTTTCGGTTGAATTGGCCATCAGTTAACACACTGGCCATTAACCGAAACAGTATTGGTTACAGCCGCGAAAACGTACTCCTATGATGACTTTCGTGAAGCAATTTCTAAATTTTATGTAGCGGGATAATTAAATTCATAAACTTAATGTATAATTCACTGAAATGTGTTCGCTAAAACTAAAAGGTGTGTTTGGATCATTGTATACTATTCATACGGCCATCATTCCACCAGGCATACTCAGTTTATTAATTGTCTATTTATCATGCAACAGTTGAATTTATAAGTAGCTGCATATTTAATGAGAGTCTAAAACACCACGCGCCAGTGTATCGCTGTACTCAGTGCACGTGCTGCGCTTCGGAAAAGCTGCATATTTAATGAGCGTTTCAAATACCGCGCGCGCTCATCTATTTTTAGACTGAGCTAGAACAGCTGCGAAGTCTCCACATAGGGATACACGTGTGAGAATGGGTGGTGGTCCACCATGCTGAAGACACTACACTTTAGGTAGCCCTGGCGGCCATTTTACCTTCGTATTACAGAGGAAGAGTAGGCATACTGCATTTATAAGACTACACTTTAGGCATAGAAACTGCAATTGGGTGTATGAAAGTATTATTCCGTCTATTGGAACATTCCGTAGCAACGCTGGGGAACCGGCAGTACGAACTCTGACAGCCTGCTAAAAACAGGTTAGCTTTGCCGACTATGATATAGAATAATTACGGTGAATCCTTGCATTTTGTTTGAAAGTCCTGGCTTTATTTGGACGGTCATTGTTGTCCAGGTACTTCTCTGTCCGGATGATTATTGTTGTGCAACAAATGGGGCGTGCCTCCACTTGTAATGAACATTTCTCACACGATGCCATTTTGACTGCACCTGTTCCATTCTAGTGCATTCACATGTATTGATTTGTATCGTGTTCACTGAAATAACGGTACTCCTCTATTATTGCTGCATTTGACAGCACGTTGAAGTTCTAATGAAGGACTTGCAGTGTGGTTGTTTTACCACTGTATGTACTCTATGTCTGATTTCTTATACCGGTATGTAATGACACAATTCTCTGTTGAACTCGGGAAACTTACGAAGGACTACTTTCGACGTGGAGTTTCAACCGGCTTCGGGGCCTTCGCGGAGTTAACATAGACCGTCGCCAGGAGCTACCGACGGCAGGCAAAGGCCTGGTTCAATATGCACCCACTTGTGAATGCCACGGAGTTTTTACACCACACCTGCCGACTTTGACGTTGAGCTGCGAGGGCCCCGAGAGCCCCAGGAAATAGTAGTCGCCAGAAGGCGACTGTGGAATCGGACTTGGTTCTTTGTTGAGCTCTCGGTTGTCTTGTGAGCTTGACGAGTTGTGGTGAAATTGGCCTTCAGGCCGAGTGACAGCGCGGGGAAGCCTGGAGGAATCTTTGAGGATCTTGATAGCTTGAGGATGGTCCTGGACATTACCTGAAACCTGAGACGAAGGACCAGACCAGATCTGGAGAGCTTCTGTCTTCAAGCGTGCAACCCAGACGACGAGGGACTCGGGAATGGTGGTACTGTGAAGATAACCATGGAGGTATAGAAAGTTGTTTATTATCATTGGTATAACAATATCAGTTATTATTACTTATTTGACCAAGACAAATATTACAACGAAACAAGTGCATGGAAATCGAAGAAGAATCAAGCAAAACAAGTAAATAAGCAGACATATAACTAAGTAGATAAAATAATAATGTATATTTGAATTGGAACACCATGTATATATACCTACTTTGCTGTTTTGTATAGATTTGTTCTTTGAGAACTTGTTGTCTTACTATTTATTCCTACTGCCACAGAGTAGATTTTTGAATTTGGGAGACCACTAAGCTCTAGAAAGAACTGTCCTGCCTATTAACTACTACCTTTCGCTTATTAGTGAATATAAGTAGCGAAATAGAAAATTAATTGAAGATTAATGGCCTTAAAAGAAGAGTAGAACACATCCAGGGGCACTAACGGATTTAATTAACATGGACGGAGCACGCAGGACGGGAACAAGACCAAGAAAGGGGGAAAGTAAACCCAACATGGGAAAAACAAACAAACAAATTATGCGGGTCAGGGACAATAAGTAAACCGAATTAATTTTGCTCGGAAGTATGCTGCCCCGCGAACCACGATAACAGGTTTAAAGATGAAGCTGGAAAGTAGAGAATTTAAAATGTAACGACAAAAGGACTAGAAATTAATATATAGTCAATATATAGTCTTATCTAACGCACACCTTTCCGCCACCCCCCCCCCCCCCAAACACACATACCTGTTTTTGGTGGTATTCCATCATACATTGGTTTTGTTTCCACAGTGGAGCAACGCTTCGCCGATTGTTGGCCTACAATGGATTGAACTCTCCCCCTTCCAGTTTCTTCCACCCTCTTTTTTTATAAAAACCCCGTCCAATATACCATTTCCCTTCCCTGCTCCTTTACATTTCTCTCCTACCTTTCGAATCCCCTACTTAAAGGTATTGTACACTTTTGGTAACAGCTCAAAATCAGTGTCCACATTTTGAGTGATTCAACATATGCATGAACAAACAAACCTGTGAAAGTTTGAGCTCAATTGGTCATCGAGGTCACGAGAAAATAGTGAAAAGAGACCATATGTGTTTTCTGTTTTTTTTTCAAACATCGAGTTTTTATCACGCGTGATAAAAACTATTGCTTTACTCGTTTCTCAGAAACGATAGCATAGGCAGAAATATTTTAAGGAACCCTTTCTACCATTACTTACTTTAAATCATGTAAGTTATGTGTGAATCTGTGAACATTCGTGTTTTTCGATCTTACCAATAGTGTACATGCAAGGCCTTTAAATGTATCGTACACGTTTGTTAATGACTCAAAACAAATTAGCATACAAACTTACTTGGTAACAAGCAACGGAGAGCTGTTGATATTATAAAAAATTGTAGGAAACGATTCCCTCTGAAGTAACGTAGTTTTTGAGAAAGAGGTAATTTCTCACTAAAATAATAAAAAACCTCTTGCAAGAAGTTTTTATTCCTATCTGAAAGCACACAAAATATTGTTCAACATGGGTGTTTTTTCTTTCATCATTTTCTTGCACCTTCGATGACCAATTGAGCCCAAATTTTCACAGGCTTGTTATTTTATGCATATGTTGGGATACACCAAGGGAGAACAATGGTCTTTGAAAATTACCAAACGTGTTCAGTGCCTTTAAAGAACTGTATTTGACGCTTCAAAGGTTTTCTTGAAATTCATCCTGTAATACTGTTGTTCTCACTCGACACAGAAAGAAGTTTTTAAACTGACCAAACTGTAAGCATTTTGAAAACTGTGAGTCCGTTCCGGTTCTATACTTTTTTATTTCAAAAACCCTCCCCTTGATGCATTTAACAAAATACACCATCAGCATGTTGTTCTTGGTCACATTATGGCCTCATCTCAAGACTTGCCAGGACACGGCCAAAAGTATGATTTCACTCTTCCCTCATACAAACAATACATTTGACTTGCTTTAAGACTCATTTCAGTAGTCACTGAGTTAATTCTTGATTTTTTTTTCAAAGCAAAGCATTCAGTATTTTAAACACGTTCTTTTGTCTAGGGAGCAACTTGAAGATCTATGGATTGTGTGGTATGGGTTCGTCGATGAATCTGCCTGACATTGAGGGCGTCTAAAGACGGGACAAGATCTTTGGTTCATCAACAGGTGAGCTAAAATCTAAGCTTATGTTCCCCCCTAAATTTTTGCACTTTTTAAACCATGAATTCACGCTTTTTTTTTACAACGATGTTTAACCGAGAACTTGTTGATTTTGTTAACATATTGTATAGTTTTCAATGGTGACGTCATCATTCCATGCTTAGTTTAGGAATTATTGTCAACCATAGCGCAGAATTGATTTCAAGCCATTAAGGAAATGTCTTGCTGTAGTACGTACGCAGCCCCTGGTGATTAATTTGGTGTTGATAGTAACCCTACTTCCTGGCCGCTGGTTTCGCCTAAAAAATGGTGACCGAAACGAAACTAGGACGAGAAGAAAGCCCTTGACATGGGCTTTCCAATGTCCTAATTCAGTTTTATTCTGAGGGTGATTTGACTGTGCTTACTTTGTAGTGTTCTCTTTGAAAGCTCTGTGTACAAAAATCCCGTTAAACATGCCTTTGAGGAGCATTCTGGGTATCCCCACTTCCTTGTAATTGCGGTCTGAAGATGGCGCAAAATGGCAATAGAACTTTGATTTTCGGATGCAGGGATATGCGAGGCAGATTTTGGAAAACAAATTGTGTGTCTATGCTTAGTTTAGGAGTTATTGTCAACCATAGCGCAGAGTTGATTTCAAACCATTATTCGGCAGGAAATGTCTTGCTTGTGTTAGTACGCACGCAGCCCCTGGTGATTAATTTGGTGTTGGTAGTAACCCTACTTCCTGGCCGCTGGCTTCGCCTACAAAATGGTGACAGAAACAAAACTAGGACGAGACGAAAGCCCTTGACATGGGGCTTTCCAATGAAAGAAAATTTGTCCCTAAAATGGGTTTTCTTGTAATGGCATACTGGTCGTAGCCAGTGGTGCCTAGTCTGGTAGTCAGAAGGTCTCCAATTACTTGGACATGACATTATTCCTAATGCAGTTGAAATAACAGTTTGACATGTTTTTATCGTAATTTATCTGAGACCCTTGGAGCAGGGGGTCATCAACACCAGCCCTATGGGTTTCTAGATAAGCCCACCCTCTCAGCATTGTTTTACCATCGACTGTAATGTATCTATTAATTATGAAATTGCTTGAGTAAAAAACAAAGCAAAACCATGATCGCATGTAAATTAACAGTTATACCATAATATGGTATAACTATATTATAGTTGTGAAATTTAACCAATACATACGCATTACCAAATAATATAACATTTATTTATTTTCCTAATCCCAGGGGATAATTATTTATTAATCTCTTGATTCACATCAGAAAAAATAGCAATAGTAAAAATGAATATTTTTTGTTTTTGTTATAAAGAAAAAGTCTACATTCAAATTCCCCACAAATTACCTACAAAATGAAATACAGTGTACATTCTTGTACTGCGTTATAATACGAGCACCTCTAGGTGAGACTTAAAACGTGTGTGTGTGTGTGTGTGGGGGGGGGTGCTGATTGCCAATTGTTTGTAAACAATATGGAATCCTAGAGTGCGCCCTCTGTCGTTTTAGGAATAGATAAATCATTGTGGATTATAAGGACATTAGAGTGACGTCATGCGTCCGGACGCATCATTGAGTCGACATGACCTTTAATTGTGACATAAATAATCGTGTCTTTGTAACCAAGGCTTGCACCCTCGCGACACCAGTATGTTATAACTGTTTTGACCAATATAAACTTCCTCATGGTGCCACCATGTTGTTTATCCTACCACTCATATCAATGTCAACCACACCGAGGCTGGAAGGGAAAGGTAGTCGGGTTCCTTTCCAGTGGAAAGATAATCAGTATTCAGCAATGCATTTTCAACAAGGGGAGCAAGACTAAAGAAGGTAGTAGCATGGTCTATAGGTCGCTGTAACCGAAGTAATCTCAGTAAAGCTATAGTCAGGGCCAAATTTCATAAAGCCTGTAAGCACAAAAACTTGCTAAGCACAGAAGAGTATTGCTTAGCAGAAACAGGCTACCAGCCAACATTATAATAAGTTTGCATTGTTGTGACTGGTGCCCCACCCAATTTTTTGCTTAGCAAAGAAACTTGTCAAGCAGTACTTTCTGCTTAACAGCTTTATGAAGATGGCCAGGTCTCATGTTATGCACAGGTCTTGTACTTTGTCGTTCTAAGCAGCACAGAAAGTGCTTGATTTGTTGGTGGTTCTCCCGCAGTCACAGTGTGTAGTTTAACCATCAGAGAGGTTGACATGGGTGACATAAAGTATGAGTACGGGGAAATCAGCGTGATATTAGGAACAGAGGATGTGGGAAGCCAGACTAAAGTCAAAATGCGGCTGGAGGAATGTCAATAGCTTCCTGTATGTTTTTGTTTTGTTGTCGTTGGTTTTTTTTTGCAAAAATCCCTTTCAGCATGGAAGGCTGCATATTAATGGAGTTGTAAAGTAGGCTCATAACGGATGTTACGATGTGTCATAGTTTAGGGAATGTAGGGAAAGAGAGCATGCAGGGAATGGATGGAAAGCATGAGTGTCGTGGCCGAGCGGATACGAGCACCGGACTCAAGCTCTGGTGTTTCTGTTCAGCAGAGTGTGGGTTCGAGTCCCTGCCGTGACACTTGTGTCCTTAGGCAAGACACTTAACCATTATTGCTGCGTCCTTCGGATGGGACGTAAAGCCGTTGGTCCCGTGTGTTGTGTAATGCACCTAAAAGAGCCCAGTGCACTTATCGAAAAGAGAAGGGGTTCGCCCCGGTGTTCCTGGTTTGATCGGCAGCATATTGCGCCACAGCACCCTGTAAACCATTACATGGTGCTATGTAAAGGACTTGGTCTCATACTTCAAAACGTAGCTCCACAATACCTTGCAGGAAAGTCTTCGGTCCAAATGCAGCACAACCCAATAGGCAGACTAGTCTGGCACCCTGAATTCGCTAATGCGTTTCGTTGACACAAAATGGCTTCTAATCGCAAGTTGTCGCAACTCTCTCAATACACTGCTCTAGAAGGGATCATTTTATAGCCCCCAGTGGGTATCTTTTGGGTTGGCACCAAGTCATTCTGTCGGAAAGATTTACATATGAGGACTATTGTAACGGAATGCGATGTGTTGACCTATGACCTTCACGTTGTACACGTATACGTGTATAGACTATCTTTGGTGGAAACTCGTCCTTTTTCGGTAGAGGACTGTTCATTCGTCGTGGTCCCCCCACCCCCCTCCTCCATACGATTGGCACAGATCACTTCATTATTATATCAAAGTATATAATCTGCTTTTCTTTTGACCGTAATGTCTTTGCTTTACAGTTGATTACCAATAATAATTCACTATACAAACTCCACAAATAAGCACAAGCTAAACTCATGAAAATTACAGGAATTACAATTTGTCTTGCTTTAAAACGATAAGGTGCAATACAACTTCAGTGGTAGGCCTTTGTGATTCATTTAAGGGTCTGTATACGTTTGGTAATGACTCTGATAATTAATGGCATAAAAAACTTACTGGATAAGAAGTACAACAGCTTTGGATATAGTATATAAAGCATTTTGAGAAACTGTACTGCGGTTATGGAAAAAGATGTCTCTTTTTATCCCAACAAATTTGAATCTGAGAAGCGTTATTGACAGTAGTAACGTTTCTCAGATTGTGTATTCCAATTGCAAATTAATTATTCTTCCTGCGTGGACATAACCCGCTCCAGATTTTCGGCAATACTTCAAAAACGCTTCCACCTTTTGAAATGAAAATTTTACAGGTTAGTTTTATGGTATAAATATATACAACTATATAGGATTTAAACAAACAGTAGGTTCCAATTACCAAACGTATACAATCCGTTTAAAGAAAACAAAGTATTGGATGTGAAAGAATAAAATCTTGGACAAAATCAAGTTTCAAATTGTGAACAAAGTAAACTAAAATAAATAACTTAACAAAAGGTTCTTAAAATAGTCAGTTGATTCAATGTATTACTTCGCATAACTTATTCATCACGGATATCTTATTGTTCGTGTGCCATCTTGTTTTCCTGACCCATTCATTAATTATTAATTAGGATTTATTTTGCTACGTCACAGCTGCGCGTTTTGCCAACCAGTGGGTTGACAAATGTACGGGAAGCCTTCGGGGCAAAAAATACAATAATTTATTATTTGTTACAAATTCTATGAAATTAGTCAAATCACTGATCAATCAAAGGTGGTCACCCAAATATTCTCCAATCAAGATATACATTTTGTGCTGCTCCTAATGGCTGCCTATACAAAATGGTGGTCAACCTTACAACTGCTAACAATAGACGGCGGAATGTGCATTTTTGTATAATCGCTTTGATTTTCAGTTGAAACGTCGATTACACAACGTTTTAATCACCACCATTATGGGAAAGCAATATTATAATAAATTACGAGCGCACAAAATTAACATTCAGCCAATTTAATAGAAACATAAAGGTGTCTAACTTAGTTAGAGATATACCGTAACTCTATCGTAATTAAAGAGAATCTAGTTTAAAAACTACACCGTTGATGATATTAAAGGCACCTGGCAGTGGTATTTTGTCAAAATAAAGCTTTTGTCGTTAATATATACATTATTATGAGTGGAATGTGAATAAACAATTAACTAAGGTTTAAAAATTGTGGGTTTTTTTAATTACAAATTTAAAAATAGGCCCCCGTTTACATGGCGCTGCTCGTGACGTCAATCGAGGTGCGGGATATTGGAAGAGAAAATGTGTAGTCTGGCCCTGTATATTACGTCTGGGTACCTGATCAGTATGATGCGTTTTCGTATTCGGACGTCACCCAATGCAATCTTAGGACAGCTGTGTACAGTCGACGTTTATACGAGATTTTTCACCGGTCCCGAACTGTCCCATGCGCGTTTCTATGTCTTAAAAACGGAAGATACGAGCACGGTCATAACGAGAACACGGATAATACGAGGTATTTTAGCGGTGATGACAAAATCATCGGCGCGCGCCGCAGCGCGGCATACAGCTCAAGTCGATCCGAGCACCAGAAACATGTTCGCTGCAGCGCTGAAAACGATGTCGGAGCGGACCACTTTGCCCTCGTTAGCCTGACTTTCGATGCCTGTAACTGCCTATATTTGGGATCTGCAGGAAACAAATGCTAACTGACCCCATCTTTAGTCGCTTTGCTGCATACAGTAGCAATACACCTGGTCGGCATTGCCGGAAAAATGCACAAAAAATCCCTTTTTTGGGATAACCAAACGAAACGTACAAGCTCACTACTTGCACGTAAATACAGGCAAGTTCGAGGGGGGTCGATATTCGATCGCGGCGAAGTCTGCCTCGATTGACGTCACAAAAAGGGATGGGCGGAGTCACCCTCAAACAACTTTATCATTTTTTTAAACATATAAATCGTGACAAACAATTACTCAAAAAATTGTTTTATTGTTAATATACATATACTCTTCTATAAAAAAAAATAAAAAAACTATTTCCAGGTGCCTTTAACGAAATTTATTTGTTTTACAACTAAGATTAACCCTATTAATACCGGCTTCTTGAACTTACAGGGACCGGGGGCTGAAAGTACAAAATCCAAGATGGCTGCCGGATATGGCGGCCATTTTAAGTTCCCACAATGCACTTAACACCATCACGCGATCAAATATTTGAAGCCGGTACAGATAATGAAACTGTGCCCGTTACCACATCTCCTGTAACCTCGTCCCCAACACGGGCAGAATCTCTCCCCCTGCGGAACGCCTCTCGTATCCCTCTATGGAACTCCTTGTTCGTCATGATGTAAATAATCGGATTCACACAGGAATTACCTAATCCTAAAATGACACTGATGTGGTAGATGGGACTGCTGAAATCTTCATGGACACCGACGATGTAGAGCAAATAATAAATAGCATTTAGTGTCCAGCACACAGCGAAGGTGACGACAAAGGTCAGGAGGGTCCTTAACAGCTTTCTGGATGTCCGAAGTTGCCACATTTCACGCCGATCAGCTGGGTTGCGGGCAGAGGAAGCTGTGAGAAGACAAAATAAGACTACAATATTCTTTAAGTTGTATTTTGTAACTGTTGCATGACAATGGGAATGATTTATTCGTCCTTATTGACCTGAGTGTTCGGTGTTTAGACTCGTGAGCGTTTTAAAACTACCGTACGGTTATAGGTCATGTCGCTTCGAATTTAAACCGGACTGTCAGTGGAAGTTTTATATGGACTGCTTGCCGCTAAAGACGGCAGGAAGTATAGCCTGAACATCTGACGTCACACTTCGAGGCTCGTGAATACCAGGGGTCAATTTCATAAACATGCTTAAAGGCCGATTTTGTGATTACACTATAGTTTCCATTCATAGCGCTGCAAACCGTAAGCACACGAATTGCATGCTAACCTTCCGGTGCTTACTGTATGAAAATGAATGACGTAACAATGCAAATCCATGGAGAACGCGCAAGCTGGACGCCTAATCTTCTTGGTGAAACACGCTTACGCTTAAGCAAATTTGTTACCGTGAAGCAGTGCCGTGAAACTGGCCCCAGCCTTGAGCGCCTGGCCGGATCCTGCCAGATGTATACCTTTGACCTCACATCCCATTCACAACGACGGATGTTTGTAGTCTATAGACTGTGCAGGCCTCGCGCATATCGAAAACGAGAAAAAAAGTCGAACGAAGACTATAATATTTTTCTATGAAATCAAATCTTCTTTTAAATTATATTTTTACAAAATTCTTGAAAATAAAAAAATTCATAGCAAGTTGTCATAAATAGATTGTCAATTTTTGTATAGGCCTAATACAAATAATTTGTTCAAATTAACATTGAAACAAAATTAAAACTTCGCACGGGGATGCTTATTGTTAAAAAAAAAAACATTTGCCAATTACGCCCGAGTGTGCGTCTATCACATAGGTTTAATGACATGCCCGTCAGTTGGGCAGCATTCTTACTATTTTACAAGTAACCGGAAACAGAGGGTTTTCTTCGTTATTCTGTTGAATTGGTTTTACTTTCATATTTTGTTTATCACTTAGTATTACATTCTCAACATCATACATAATTTCCATGGCCATAAATTACGTCAAACTAAAATAATTGACGAAACAAAATCCCGCCCACGTACACGCATGCAAATTAGAGCAAGCTGCTACATTGAGTAGTAGTACGGTACAAAAACTGCGCGAAACTATGACGTTGTTGTCGCGGCTACTCCATGCAACATCACGTAAAATCCATGCGACACAAGGTCTGTTTTCGCGAAAAGTAACGAAGCACTTATATCCCGATTTAAAATAATACCTAACTTCAGTTTGTTAGTGCAGTCGACACGGTTTGCGCAACACAGTCGGCACACATTCGCAATTTGACACATCAAGCCGGATGTAAGAGGTCGAGCACTATTTTCTCTAAAGTGTCCAGATTTCAATTTATTTGTATTTATTAGATTGTTAGTTTTAAATGTAATCATTCCACTAATATGTTTTTTGGGGTTGAAAAAGTGTGGTAAAAATCACACAAAGTTGCACTCACGTTAATTACCCATAGCTGATGGCTCAGAGGTGTCCGGAAGCTTGAAATGGTGACCGTATCGTCGCGAGACTTAATACACGATATGTGTACACACATTACATTGTGAATAAAACAATATTACATACAAACATTATGCACACGCAACAGCAGACGATCGAAAGTACAGTTAACTACTGCTGGTGGTGTAGCTGACAAACTAAGTCACTTCGGAGAAGACCAATCATAACACAGACATTGAAAGTTTACGTCACTGCAAGTTTGTCCAATGAAATCATTGCGCCTGTAAGACCAGTGCCTGTCTTCATCCGTGCTGAAAGACAGGGGACCAGTCTTGTCATTTTAGTCGTGTTTGTCGTGCTTGTCGTGGTCACATTATGGTCTCATTTCATGACTTGGCTTGCACATGGCTACTGCATGTATGATTTCATAGTTCCATCTATACACAATTTACGTGGAAGATTAATGTTTTCTCCCTTAAATTTTAGCTTGCCCCAGATTAAAATGTCCGGTGACGCCGCTGTAAAGGAATCCCTTTCATTCTGACTTACCCAGTCTATTCTTCAGTGCTTGTACTTGTCTTCTCAAAGTTGAAATAACTTTCCGTTGCATCAAAACCATCGAAACAAAAGGACCCAAGAAAAAGCAGAAAAAGCTGGGTACTCCAACGGCCATCCGAGTCCCCGGGCTCGGCCAATCCCAAAACTTGCATCCGACGTCTTTGTCCTCGCCGTACAGGAATACGTTGAAAGATTGTTCAAGTGCAGCTGCAATCCAACATGAGGCGATCATCAAGTATTTGTTTCGTTTGGTGAACACCACTTTATACTTGAGTGGGTAGACGATGGCTACAAACCGCTCGGAGTTGACGGCGACCAGACTATAGATTGAAGTCAACGAGCAGACCCAGAAGATGTATTGACTGACGTAATATCGACATCTTAGCTCACCCAGGAATCCAGGATTCGGTGCCGGTGTGCCTGTAGTTGGGACAAGCTTAAAGGGGATGACCAGTGCGCAGACTAAGAAGTCAACTAGCGATAGGTGCACCAAAAAATCACTGGTGTTCGTCCGCAGAGACGGCACACGAAGGAGTACGAAAACGGCAAGAAGGTTACCAGCGATACCGAGTGTGCAGATTATGCCGTAGAGGGCCAAAACCAAGTCACTATCCGCAAAATTTCCCCAGGAGTAAGCCATCTCAGGGTGAACGACTGTTACGTCGGTCATGTTTAACAGGGATGCGGCGTTGCTCATGTTGTCTTCGTTTCAGCTTCAGACCAAAGGCGATGATAGAGACTTTCTTCCCTCTACAAGAATGTGGCAAAAGGAAGAAATAGTCCTATAGAAAGAAATAACTAATATCTTCCAAGAAATGGTATGCTTTCATTACGCATAAAACGGAAAGAATAAACTTTTTTTTTTAAAGAACGACCCCAGGGTAAAGGAACAAGCGTTTACCCTTCCTGAACTAACGAGAAGCGAAATAATTAGATGTGGCAGCACAGCTTCATCCGAATACAAGGCATGAAGTCTCTCCAAAGATACGAGCCTCTTTTATTCTATAAAACTCACTGCGCTCACATTTATATACAATGTTCAATGTCAGCTCCATTAGGTTACAAACAGTTAGATAAACACATTTTCTGGCTCGAAACACGTTATAATAAAATAAAACATATCAATGTCATTTTTAAGCCCACCTGATTAAATAAACGTGGTCAAAACCTTCCAGAAAATTTAATTTTAAATTGATTTCTTTTGGATTTTTAGTAGTTTAATCGTGAACTCAAGGACTCTACATTCGTTAATGGAGGTAGGATTTAAATTCCTACCTCCATGATTCGTTTGACATTTCGTTTGACATTTCGTTATTGGGAACTATATTGAGTGAGTGGGTTTTTTTTCACTTTTGATTTGCTTACCCGGTCATTCAGTTGTTTGCAAAGTTACGATGACTGTCCCTGGTACGGAAAGTTAAAACCGAATTCATACCGAATAGCAGTTTGTTAACTTTACACCCCAAAAAAGGCAGCAAACAACACATTTCATTAGATGGTTTGTTTCTATTCTTGGAATGTGAAATAATATGTACATTATTAAAACACACTTCGTCTATAATTGCTTTATGACACCCCGACGGGTGTTTCAAAGCTTATTTATTTCATAACAGGCATGCACTGCAGGTTTTAAAGTATCACACCCATCTACAACACCTTGCAAGGGTTAACATGGTGATGTGGTGGAATATAAAGCCAGCACCTTTTCATGAATCTTTAAATGTCGATTGTTGATTCCGTTTCATGAAATCAGCGACGACACTGGGGTATAAACATGTTTAGGGGACACTTCTGGCCATTCAAAAATGTAGTTTCCCTTAACCCTTTGCAACTTATTTTCTTTTACAAGCCCCCTTTTTAGCGCTCTTGTTATGCTCATGTACTATTTGTCAAAAATAATATCTTGAAAAAAAGTCGTTAAAACCTTTTAAGGCGCAGGCTTGTCGTCAAAAGGAGTATGTTGTATAGCGCCCCCTGTCATTCGTCCTATGATCGGAGATGTACTTCGCGGTTTTTGTTGTTTGTTATTTCTGTTCTGGTAATAGAAACAACTACCTTTGCGTGGAAGTTGTAAACAGGATGGCGATGAAAACGAGCAAATGGCTTCCTCCTTATACTGTACATTAATCCATAGATTGTTGAATGGTCGAACATGTGCCCTGGGATTGTTGACATCCAACTGGGGTAATTTTTGTAAACCTATAGACGCAGAAATATATTGATCTAATTAGTTTCAGTGTTGTTGGTCTTTAGATTGGTCTATACTACAACATCCCTTGTTTGTCCTCACAAATCCAAGGTGGATGCTGCCCTGTTTGAAAAGTATTCATTGTAGGCTGAAGGATTCATATTAAATTGAGGGGCTGATATAAACAAACCCTTAAAAGTTTAAATAATTCTTGCGTCACTGCATTAGCTCGTTTACCGTAATGTTATTCAATCAGTCCTTCAGAAGCCTTTAAAAATGTCAAGAATAATCTTCTCGGGGACATTCAAACATTGAATGTCGTCTTTGAAACTCCGTTAGGTGAATAAGGAGTAAGGATCAAAAGCTCCAAAATTTGCAATTTAAGTTTATTCACTTTTTAGCTCCTACTAATTGTTTAGTATAAAATTGGGAGGAAGGATAATGACTGTTGGTTTGTTGAAAGGATGACCCTGAACGCCTCTTGCACTTGTTCTGTGAATTTTAAATTGTAGGCAAATTTTGGAGAGAGATCTTGGAGTGGTTAAATCACACACAAAAAAACGCAGAAGAATCTTATCATTCTGAATGTTTGTGACTTATGTGTCGGTTTTACAGTTGACCCAAACAGGCTTTTGTCTCGATGTATATCATGATTACTCTTGCCAAGAAATTTAGAGTTAATAATAAAACAAATACCAAGAAGACCATAGCTAGAAAACTGCTGCATTTAAAAATGTTGTTCATGCTTAATATATCACATAAAAAAACAGCTTATTCAACTTGGCTCTGAAGGTTTGTTAAATGCTAGATGGAATAGTTTATTTAAATACCAATGTTGTCCCTTATCGGCTCTATTAATAAGAGCAGGTTTCTTGCTAATAGCATATCTATTTTATACAGAGTGATTTTTTTCAGCGGTAATTTTCAGAGGTTTTTAAAAAATATATTTTGGTGTTTTCTCTATGTTTTTTTGTGACGGATGTTTTGTTGTTGATTAGCGTCCTGTTTTTGTTTGGTAAACAAAAGTATCCATGTGTACTGTAATTTTGTTTTAGGTTTGCTTGTTGCTAAATAACAATTATTAAAAAAAATTAAAATTCACCCTCAAAGCCGAGGTGATAATTCAAAACCTAAGTCGCAAGAAGCTAGGATGGGATGAACCATGAAACAGAATACCTCGCTAGTTGACTACGATGGCACCAAGAGTTACCTAAGATCGAACAATTTAGGATCACTCGATGCTTGAAGCCTTGCGATATAAAGTTTTGGGTGCTGGGCTAAAGCGTCGCTTCGTATACAAATGGATACGATACGTTGTCTTGTGAACAGTGTTTGAAACTGACTGATAAATTACTCAAAGTGCCTGTTCCTCTCTATGCACAATCTGTACATCTGTCTATAAATTCAAACATTCCCTCAGAAAATGGGTGTGGGACGCGGCATTTTTGCCAGTGTGTTGCCGCAAAAAGTTGCAAGCAAGGACAAGTAAATGTAGACGATGCACGCAAACGATGCATTTGACTTGGTTTTATAGACTCATTTAAGAAGTCAGTCAGAGTTTCATTTTTCAAAGCGAAACATTCAGTATTCTGAACGATTTTTCTTTTTTTCCACAGGGAGCAAGTTGAGAAACTTTGGGGTATGCAGCTGAAGATCTATGGATTGTGTGGTATGGGTTCGTCGATGACATTGAGGGCGTCTAAAGACAGGACAAGTTCTTTGGGACGTCAACCGGTGAGCTAAAATCTATTAAGTGAATTTCCTCCCTCAATTATTGCACATTTTAAACCTTCAGCTCGCGCTTTTTTACAAGGATGTTTGACCGAGATCTTGTTGATGTTGTCAACTTATATTGTTTTCATTAGTGACGTCATCACTCTTGTCTCTCAAGGGGTTTTCTTGTAATGGCATAATGGCCGTAGCCAGTGGTGCCTAGTCTGGTAGTCAGAAGGTCTCCAATTACTTGGACATGACTTTATTCTTAATGCAGTTTAAATAGCAGTTATATATTGACGTGTGTTTATCGTAATTTCTCTGAGACCCTTGGAGCAGGGGGTCATCAACACCAGCCCTATGGGTTTCTAGATAAGCCCACCCTCTCAGCGCTGTTCTACAATCGACTGGAATATATCTATTAGTTATGAAATTACTTGAGTCGAAAAAACCCATAAACCAACCAAGACCATGATCGCATGTAAATTAACAGTTATGCCCTATAGTTGTGAAAATTGTGAAATTTAACCAATACGTATGTATTACCAAATAATATAAATTCATTTTGTTCTTTATCCCAGGGGATACTTATTTATTGATCTCTTGATTCCCACCGGAAAAAAAATAACAATAGTAAACATGAATATTGTTTGTTATAAAGAAAAACTCCACTTTCAAATTCCCCCAAAATCAACTTCAACATGAAAAACAGTCGATAGTCTTCTACTGCGTTATAACAAGAGCGCATTTAGGTCGACTTAAAGGGACACGTTGCCTTCAAATCTCATGAAATTTTACTGTTTGGAGGTGTTCCTTATACTTATTAAGAGTTGTTCGTGCAATAACATGCCTTTAATGTGTTATAATTAGTGAATGGTGATTAAAAAAAACAAACATTGCCATCTGACCCCGAGATCTGCCCCGCGAAACGTATACGCATTTCCAGCCGTAAATACCACCGTCCATGTAATGGGCAAAATGCGCGACGAACAGTCGTTACGCTAGTGCCGTAGTCAGTGGCCTGGTAAACCAGTCAGATCTCCTTGCTCTATGGTCAGATGAAAACCGGATAATAATCTCATTTTCTACCTCGCTCGCAACTTGTAAACCGAGCTAAAGCTAGCTCAGTATTGGGTCCGAAATATCCAGCCGCGTATTTGCGGAACGGCCAGCCGCATAATCAGAATATTAGAACACATGCAGTACAGGGAGGAGACAAACTATCACATTTGGTTCACCTCCTGTACTGCATGTGTTCTAATCGCCGGCTGGCTATATCGGGCCCAATACTGTGCTAGATTCAGCTCGGTGTTGGATATTTATTGGAATACAATAAACAGATGGTAATCGTAACATTTTTAATAAAATAATTGCTCAGTCGTAGTTCAACAGCTGCGACTGGAAATAAGACTAATAGAATTTGTCCGCCATTTATGGGAGTCAAAATCTTGACTCCCATAAATGGCGGAGCGTTTTGTTTCGCGAAGGTGAGCAAAAGCGAAGCATTTCTAAGGCACGTTTGTGTGGATAATTATATTCTACTTTTTAAACATCTTTCCGACCGTGCTCATTATACATCAAACGCTTGTTATAGCCCAAAAGCGCCCAACAGCGCCCAACCCGAAGGCAACGTGTCCCTTTAAACTGATTGGGGGGGGGGGGGGCCTGATAGCCAATTGTTAAAAACAAAGTATGAAATCCTAGAGTGCGCCCTCTGTTGTTTTAGTAATAGATAAATTATCATCGTGGATTATAAGGACATTAGAGTGACGTCATAATGAGAATCAGTATTCAGTAATGCATTTTCCACAAGGGGAGCAAGACTAAAGAAGGTAGCATCGTGGTCTATACGTCGCTGTCACCGAAGCAATCTCAGTTAGCCAGGGCCCAAGTTAGTCAGGGCCCAATTTCATAAAGCCTGTAAGCACAAACACTTGCTAAGCACAGAAAAGTATTGCTTAGCAGAAACAGGTTACCAGCCAAAATTACATTAAGTTTGCATTGTTGTGACTGGTGCCCCGCTCAATTTTTGCTTAGCAAAGAAAATTGTCAAGCAGTACTTTCTGCTTAACAGCTTTATGAAATTGGGCCAAGGTCTCTCGTTTTGCATAGGTCTTGTACTTTGTCGTTCTGAGCAGCACAGAAAGTGCTTGATTTGTTTGTGGTTCCCACCGCAGTCACAGTGTGTAGTTTGACCATCCGAGAGGTTGACATAAAGTATGAGTACGGGGATTTCATCGTGATATTAAGAACAGAGGATGTGGGAAGCCAGACTAAAGTCAAAATGCGGCTGGAGGAATGTCAATAGCTTCCTGTATGGTTTTGTTTCTCGTAGGACAAATCACTTTCATGGAATTCTTCATGTTATTAGGGAGCTGTAAAGTAGGCTCATAGCGGATGTGTTAGGATATTGGCTCTCGGATCCCCCCCACAAAAACAGGGAACGGATCCGAGGGAAAGCAGTGGTTTAGTTCAAATAACTTGTGATGACAACCGCGTCCGTGTGGTGCAGTAACAGTTAATATCGGTATGCTTGGAAATGCTAAAATCATCTTGTAAACCTTGTGCTCGATCAAGCATAATGCCTTTGTATTTTAGAGAACACAGACGCTCATTTAACAATATAATTTACTTATAATCATTAGTTGATATTTAATAATTTAATAATTTTTTTTAAATTTTATATAAAAATACATTTTTTAATACCAAGTGCCCTCTCAGTGTTCTTTTGATGCAACTTTCTGATTTGCATAATCACTTTATTAACTTAAAAGTTTGTGCCTACGACCGCTGGACGTTTCTCTTTTCCATTATTAGAGAAAGAGAGAGAGCACATTATTATTATTTTCTGTGGGTTGTTCTCTGGCCATGCTCTAAAGTTTGAGGGATGATGTTATAGCGCCCCCAGTGGGTATCTTTTGGGTTTTACACCGAGTCATTCTGTCGGAAAGTATGTATTGAGGAGGAATAGAGTCGTCGTCACTGTAATGCCATGTGTTGACCTGTGACCTCCACGTTGTATACTTTTTGAGTATTGCGTTTTGCTGTGTAGTGCTAAAGAGTTATTACAATTGTGTTCTTACCTGCTGCTGTCCGAGGAATAAGTTAGTGGCAGCATGATATATATATTTTATATTTGAAATGTCACCTTGTAGAATTTGTCTTTTTGGTCTCATCCTCTTTCAGTAGGGGACGACTCATCAGCAGCCCCCCCCCCACATGACAGGTTTGGATCCCGTCAATATAATAGACTCAAAGATAATATAAAGCGCCACCCAATTTCATCTTTTTGTAGTAATAAATTGTTCTGCTTAAAATTATATAATCTGATTTTCTTGTGAGCACAACATCTTTGCTTTACAGTTGATTACCAATAATAATTCACTACAAACTCCATAAATAAGCGTATGGTAAACTGATAAAAATTACAGGAATTACAATAATATTTCTTTCTTTAAAAATGATAAGGTGCAATTAAACTTTAAGGGTATCTGCGTCTAAGAAAAAAAGAATTAGATATAAAAAAATAAAATCTTCGACAAAATCATTTGTAATTATTTACCCTGAGCAGTAATTTTCAAATTGTGAACAAAATAAATTAAAGTCAATAGCAAAGTTCTAAAAATAATCAATTGATTCAATGTATTACTTCACATAAGTTATTCATCACGTGATATCTTATTGTTCAAGTGCCATCTTGTTTTCCTGACCCATTCAAGAATTATTATTGGGGGTCCTGTTTCATCACAGCTGAACGTTTTGCCAACGAGTAGGTTGTTAAAGGTACGGGCAGCCTTCACGGCAAAAAAACCCCACCAAAAACACAAGAACTTATCAATAATTTGTAACAAAATCTATCAAATTAGCCAAATCACTGATGAATCAAAGGTGGCCACCCGAATCAAAAGCACGTAATATTCTCCAATCAAGTTATACATTTTGTGCTGCTGCTAAGAGCTGCCTATACAAAATGGTGGTCAAAGTCTGTGGAGAAAAGAAAGGTCTATTACCAGACCATTTTAAGAGAAACTTAGTCTGGTCTCTTTTCATGTAATACAAATCCGTATATAAAAATCGCTGTTTCATAAAGTTGACAAGACGGAATTTAACTTCCAGTGGGAGATATCAAACTAATAAGAAAATGCTTCTTACGCTCTGCCACTTCACAAATGCTAACAATAGAGGGTGGAATGTGTACTATTGTGTAATCGCTATGATTTTTAGCAAACGTCGATACACAATGTATAAATCACCACCATTGTGGGAAAGCATTAATAATGATATGACGAGCGCGCACATATGCAATTTAATAGAATCATTAAGGTATGTAACTTAGTTAGGGATTTAAAACTATTGTAATTAAAGAAGAATCTAGTGCACAAATTTCACCGGTGAAAATGATGAGATGAATGAAATGTGGTAGTTTTACAACTAAGATTAACCCTATCATACGGGCCTTTCGGACTTGCAGGGACCGGGGGCTGAAAACACAAAATCAAAGATGGCTGCCGGATATGGTTGCTATTTTAAATTTCCACATTGCATTTAACACCATCACGTGACACATTATCGGGGTTTTTTTGAGATAAAATCCCTGAACGGGTGGGAATAAAACCACAAAAACGTTAAAATCGTTTGATCCAAGGTCAAACCAACGGATGACGACCCCAGTAAAAACAAAAATGCAATTATGAAAAGTCAGCAATTTTAGTGGTGATCGGATGCAGTGTTAAAATATACGTGCAAAAATATGGTGGGGACACAATGTGCCACCCCACCCGATCCTCGTAGGGTTAATTGCCACCGATGGCAACAAATCATCAGTTATTTGAAGCTGGTACCGATAATGCAACTGTTTCCTTTACCACATCTCCGGTAACCTCGTCCCCAACACGGGCAGAATCTCTCCCCCCGCAGAACGCCTCCCGTATCCCTCTACGGAACTCCTTGTTTGTCATGATGTAAATAATCGGATTCACACAGGAATTACCAATCGCTAAAACGGCAGCGACATGGTAAACAGGGTGGACGAAATCTTCATGGACACCGACGGTGTAAAGAAAATAATAAGTATTAACCAGTGACCAGCAGAAGCCGAAGGTGAGGACAAAAGACAGGAGGGTCTTTGACAACTTTTTGGATGTCCGAAGTTGCCACATTTCACGCTGATCATCTGCGCTGCGGGCGGAGGAAGCTGTGAAAACATAAAAATAAGACCACAATGTCAATTTGCTTTTATTTTGTAACGGTTGCATGAGAATGGGATTTGTCCTTATTGATCTGTTTTGAATATGTTTTCCCATGTTGATGTCTGAACTGATGAGCATTTCAAAACTACCGTCAAATGTAAACCAGACTGTCAGTGAAAGTTGTATGGAGTGCTTGCGACCAAAGACGGCAGGAAGGTTAACTATGAGCTCTATATGGCATTAAACAAAAAATGCTCTTGCAGTCTGACTTACCCAGTCTAGTCTTCAGTACTTGTACTTGTCCCCTCAATGTCGCAATGACTTTCAGTTGCATCAACACCATCGCACCAAAAGGAACAATGAAACAGCATAAATAGTTGGGTATTCCAATGGCCATCCGAATCCCCGGACTCGGCCAATCAAAAAATTTGCATCCGACTTCTTTGTCTTCGCCGTACAGGAATATAACGAAAGATTGTTCAAGTGCACCTGCAACCCAGCATGCAGCCATCATCAAGTGTTTGTTTCGTCTGGTGAACGCTATTTTGTACTTGAGTGGGTAGACGATGGCTACAAACCGCTCCAAGTTGACGGCGACCAGACCACAGACGGATGTGATTGCGCAGACCCAGAAAATGTATTGACTGACGTAAAATCGACATCTTAGCTCACCCAGGAATCCAGGGTTCGGTGCCGGCGTGCCCGTAGTTGGGACAAGCTTAAAGGGGATGACCAGCACGCAGACTAAGAAGTCTACAAGCGATAGGTGCACCAAGAAATCACTGGTGTTCGTCCGCATAGACGGCACACGAAGGAGTGCGAAAACGGCAAGAAGGTTACCAGTGATACCGAGTGTACAGATCATGCCGTAGAGGGCCAAAACGAAGCCACTCTCTGCAAAATTTCCCCAGGAATAAGCGATGTCGGGGTCAACGACCGCTACGTCTGTCATGTTTAACTGGGATGCGGCGTTCGTCATGATGTCTTCAATTCAACTTTTGACAAAAGACGACGATAGCGAAATTCTTCCCTCTACAAGAATGTGACAAAATTAAGAAACAGTCATAGCATACAAAATAACATTATGTACTAGCAGCAGTCACACTATTTTTTTGCCACGAACCTCACTAAAAAAATCCCCCCAAACCAATGCTGTCCAAGTGATGGTATGCTTTCATTATACATAAAACGGACAGAATAAACAATTGTTTTCAACTGAACGGCATTATGATAAAGAAACAAGCGTTTACCCTGCCTGAACTACCCCCCCCCCCCAAAAAAAAAAAAAAAAAGGTTAGATGTTGCAGCACAGCGTCAACCGAAGACATGGCGTGACTTCTCCCCAAAGATACGCGCCTTTATATTTGTTATATAAAACTCACTGCGCTGACAGAATTAAATATAATTTTCAATGTCAATTTCACTGGATTACATACGATTGGAAATTAAATAGGAGATTATTATGTTCTGGCTCGAAAGGGGTATAATAAAAATTTTAAAAATCTTGCCATTGTCGTTGTCAAGCTCACAGGAACCGGATTTATTCGACGCGTTCAAGGCCCTCCGGTAATTAAATTGTAAAAACAACAAACATCTAATGTGTTTTATTAAATGTGTATTCTTTAAATCGTAACAACAGGGGCACATTGCCCCAAAATGGTGTGGTTTCCCGTTTACTCCTTGAACTAATGCGGTCCGCCATTTTGTGAAGTCAAAAATTTGCAACAAAATGGCGGACCGTGTTAGTTCACGAAGTAAAAGGAAAACCACACAATTTTGAGGCATATTTGTGTGGATCATTATAGTCCAACATTTTTCCAACCATGTTCATTTTATAATAAACACCGTTTATCCCCCAATCCAAGTAACGTGTCCCTTTAATTTTTGTTTGACCATTGTTTGTTCCATTTCGTCAACGTAAACTAGTTTGTCACCTAAACACACGCCTGAGTTTGTACGTTTATTTTTTATAAATTGATTTCTCTTTTTTTTTCTTGCCCGGTGTCTGGAATGGCAGCATTATCATGTCTTAAAAAGAACAGTTCATTTGTCATTCAGATGTTTGCAACATCACGATGACTGTCCATGGTACGGAAAGCCAAACTTACCGAGTTCGTACCGAAAAGCAGTTTGTTTAAATTAAACTGAAGCCATTAACGCAATAATAATGATGCCATAAAACCCAAAGAATAAGTTTAAATCTTACACGAAAAAAGTGAGCTTAGTTTGGTTCCCCTTTGAATGGCACTTCATTTGTAAGAAGCGGTCTCTTTAGGTGTGTTGGTAAAAATTACAATTTTTATGTTAGGCTTTTGCAACGCTCATCTGTAAACTGTTATTTTTCTTAACCATCTTGTTGATGAAAATAAGTCTCCATGGCAAACTATTGGTGGCACTCTGTATTATGCATTGCAGCTCAGAATGAGAGCAGTAGAAAAGGGTACAATATTGTAACAAGTGTTGGCGAATGGCGTTAAACTATTTGTCTGCGGTGGTTGAATTTTAAGGGTAACTGATTATTAAAAGCAGAAGGTAAACAACGGCATTGTTCCCGTTACCACATCTCCCGTGACCACATCTTGCACATGCGCAGAATATCTCCCCTTTGGAACGCCTCTCGTATCCATCTACGGTAAAGTTACTATAAACAGGCTACCTTTATTCATTAAAGGTACTCTTTTAATATAAAAGAGTGAAAAACTCACTCTCTCTCGAATAATATCGAATTCGCTCTTTTTAAAGAGAATCACTCTGTAAAAGAGCGTTTTTATCACTCTTTATCAGGGTGAAATTTCACTTTTTTGGAGTGCATTATGATAACTCCTTTTTCCACTGCAAAAAAAAATTGTCCGCCATATGGCTCTTTGGAAGAGTGGAAATGTACTCTTTTGGAGTGGTTTTCACTCTTTCACATTAAGAGTAGGGTCATAGATTGGTAATTATTCCAACAATTCATTACCATAAAAACTTACTTGGTGAGAAGCACTGCCGCTGTTGATAGTATAAACTATTTAGAGAAGAGATTCCCCTTGAAGTAATATGGTTTTGGATAGTTTTTCACCCCAAAACATTTGAATCTGAGAAACGATTCATGCATGATTCGTTTCTCAGATTTTTGAGGGTTGGTTTCCGTTCGCGAATGGTGCGGCAAGAGATGCGGTTGGTACCCGCTGTCACCTCGTTAACGTACACTATATTCAGCTGAAACTTTCACAGGTGACTTTTATGTTTCTGTATAATTTTGCTTTAAAAAATCAGCAAATATTGAGAAAAAACAATATATTACCATACCTTAAAACAAAAATACGTCAGAATAAAGAAACAAGAACTTACAATACCTGAATTAACCGTTAGATGTGGCAGCAGCAGAGCAGAGCTTCAACCGAAGACAAGACATGCAATATCTCCTAAGACACCCGCCTCCTTTTTTATATAAAACTCACTGCGCTCAACCTTTCAATTATAACTCCCAACACCAATAGCGAAGGCTACAAACAACACTTGTGGATAAATACAATTTGTGGTCAAGAAAGGTTTGAAATATGAAGGGTACAATGAAGTAAAATCGTCATCGTCGAGGTAAAAAAAGAGCCTGTTTTGATAAGCACTTTAATATTTCTTCAAGTAATTAAATTTTACTTCACTTTTATTGCACGTTCGGTGAATGTTGTTATTTGTATTCGTTGTAAGCGAAACAAGCGCTGCAGTTGTTATTGTTGTTGTATGGTGGGGGTTCACGACTTTTCTTGCCGGTGTATTGAATGACAATGTACTGCAATTAAACGAACATTATGTTATCACTTCATGCACTTTGAGTTTCTAAAGTGCAAGTATACTGGTCCCCATTATCCGCAAGGATAAAGACAGGCACAGGTCTTACAGGCCCAATGAATCAGTGGATAAACTTGCAGTGACGTAAACTTTCAATGTCTGTGTTATGATTGGTCTGCTCCGAAGTGACGTAGTTTGTCAGCTACACCACCAGCAGTAGTTAACTGTACTTTCGATCGTCTGCTGCTGCGTGTGCATAATGTTTGTATGTAATGTTGTTCTATTCACAATGTACATGATGTAATGTGAGCGTGTCTATCCATTGAAACCGAGGACTTTAACAAAAGGGATCTGGGTGTTTGACAGAGCGAGGACGTCCTCGCTTCGTTTTCGTGAACAAACCCAAACAAAGGGAGAACAAAGAGAAGTACTCGATTAGCGGGATTCACAAACGTGTGTGTGTGCACGTGTGTATACTACGAATCTCCGTCCGTGTGAATTGGGATGCGAGGTCAAAGGTACATCTGGCGGGCAAGGCCGGTATCTGGCATTATAGACTGTTCAAGTTTCGCGCTTATTCGAACTTCCGGGTCCATTGTGGTCCCAACCTATGGAGTTTTACGTGGGTGGGATTTTGTTTCGTGCATTTTTTTTTTAGTTTAACGTAGTTCATGGCCATGGAAATTAGATAGGATGTTGGGAATGTAATACTAAGTGATAAGCAATATGAAAGTAAAACCAATTCAACAAACGAAGAAAACCCGAGAATAAGACTTGACCTCCGTTTCCGATTACTTGTAAACAATCAAGAATGCTGCCCAACCGACAGGTTACCGACAACGTTACTCAAATTAATATAATATGTATGTCACACGTAGACCAAGGTAGAGGAATTCTCATTATCTAATTAACATTATGTTTAATGGGATCTATCACTTTAAATTGGGGCAAGTCAAGTCACAAAGGCCATATAGACATAAAAGAATAGACACAATCGGCGACCGGCGTCACGTGACTTATGTAAACAAACAGCGCGGTGTATATGTAAAAACATGGCAACATCCGAGTGCCACTGCTGTAAGGGGTCATGATTCATGTTGCATTTGTTGGTTGCAAGTTGCAACACGATTTTAACTTTTCTAAATCCATCTGAAGTAATATAATATTAATAATAATTATGTAAACTTATATAGCGCCAAAATCCGCCCAAAAAGACGGAAGTGTGCCAGTTTTGCAATTTTCAAACGTTGTCGAAATGGTTTGGTAAAAGCTCCGAAAACCAGTGGCACACAAACAATCCTGGAAGTTTTGTTTATAAAGGGAAGAGTGAAATCGTACATGTAGGCGTGTTCAAGCAAATCAGAGGATGAGATCATCATGTAGCCACGAATTTTTGTCTATGATATTCGATATAGGCATCATATTTTATGAGGGATTTTTAGTGGACATGCAAAGAAAATAGTTAGTCAACACCGGTTTATACGCACTCAAGGTGTTCAAAAGGCTTATAATTTGTTATGGTTTGTATAACGATTCTCCCCGTAACGAGTGAGAATCATAATGAAGTGTAAGCTTTAAAAAAAAACCGTTTGATGCGACAAGTATAGTTCTTTTTAGAAAGGGGTGGGGGAGAGAAAAAAC
Source organism: Plazaster borealis (assembly GCA_021014325.1). Taxonomy (NCBI): domain Eukaryota; kingdom Metazoa; phylum Echinodermata; class Asteroidea; order Forcipulatida; family Labidiasteridae; genus Plazaster; species Plazaster borealis. The sequence goes on from CM037474.1 coordinate 4,152,337, forward strand.
AGAGGAAAGGCCGGGAGGGGCGGACGGAAAGGAAAGACGGACCGAGGCAGAAGCCAGAGGAGTGGCCAAGCACCGGCTCCGCCCAAACAGTCGGCAGAAAATTTATGATGTGTTGATGGAAGTGCGGGACTAAATATAACTATTTACGGCGGTAGGCAATGAGAGAAAGCAATCGGTATTATGGAATCGTTGTGTACTGTAACTTATGTCCCATGGCTCCGTTGAGGTCTCTGAAAATAACCAAGTTCGTATATTGTTCAAGTTGGTAGGTTAACAAGTCAGTAGGTGATGGTTAAAACATACCTTTTCTTTGATGTTTTCAAGCAACCTGCCGGAAAACTACGACAATCCCATTGAGCTCCCCGTGCTTAAACACTGCGCGCGAGAGTTTGTTATGATTCTGTACCCACTATACGTCACGTGACCACCGCTAGCTGGAGTCGCCGATTGTGTCTATTGCGTGAATGAAAACTGGGTCTTAAAGGGGCACGTTGCCTTGGATCGGGTGAGTTGGTCTATACAAAGCGTTTGTAACCGTTTGTTATAAAATGCATGGGTAGAAAGATGTTTTAAAAGTAGAATACAATGATCCACACAAATATGTCTCGAAATTGCGTGGTTTTCCTTTTACACAAACACGGTCGGCCATTTTGTGTTTTGACTCCACAGAAATGGCCGACCGTGTTAGTTCGCAAAGTAAAAGGAAAACCACGCAATTTCGAGGCATATTTTGTGTGGATCATTGTATTCTACTTTTATAACGTCTTTCTAGCCATATGCATTTTATAACAAACGGTTACAAACGCTTTTTTTAGACCAACTCGTCCGATCCAAGGCAACGTTCCCTTTAATGTTAATATAAAATACACTGGCATTTAATGTCTTGGAAAAAATTTACAAGGAAAGCCGTCTCAAATTTATATGCCCACCAAAATTGTTGATTCTCTATATCTATAAAAGAAGTGGTCTGCCACTGTTTTCGTTGAATGGAGGGGTATGTTTACGAAGAATGACTAAGCCGTCTCTTTCCCTTCAGAAAAAAAACCCCTCCATAAAGACGAACCAAAATCCTTGTCCATTACTTCCATTCGCACAATTCTTTTCTGAAATCATCGGATTATAGCGTGATAGAGCAGTAAATCTGACCGTGAAGAAGGCCGATCTTACGGGCACTTCCAGCTTCACCGGCTCGGTCTTTACGCGGGCTGTGTGACCCAGTTCTATGTATAGACACGCACACAACCTGACCCAATTTCATAGAGCTGCTTAAGCACAAAAAGTAGTTAAGCACAACAAAATTACGCTTACCAGAATAAGGTTACCAGCCAAACTACCATGTCACATGTACAATTTGTGACTGGTATCCTGCTCATTTCGGCTTAGCAGACAATTGTTAAGCAATATTTTCTGCTTAAGCAGCTCTGTGAAATTGGGCCCTGTTGTTATAAGGGTGGAGGAGGGGGGGGGGGGTAATAACCCGAATTCAAGATGTAAATGTGTGAAGTAAATTTACCGGTATACCGTGCGAGATACTTTCAGAATGTTGGTTTGGTTTGACAGTCTAGAAGCTGCTGGCGTGAAAAATTACCTAGAAAATTAGTTTCTTTATAACTGCTCTTCAGAAGACAAACTGAAAATTTTGACCCAACGTTGGGCTAATGTTAACGTCATTGCAACTTTGTAGGTAGGGCTTAGAAGTAGCACAATTTCATTAATAATAAATCTTGTGAAATTTATCTTTGTCTTCTATTGTTCGTACTTTACAAAAACATTTTGTCTAAAAGTCTAGATTTTAAAAGGACATTTTTGATTGCAGCATCTTAACTAAAAAATTAACAGATTTAAATCGAAAATAAATCAAAATCTTTACTTTTTGACTGCAAATGTGCACAAGAACAGAGCTGGGCAAAACGAGTGAAATTTACCTGATAAGTCTACTGCCACCTAGCGTTCCAAAGTATATTAATGTGCTGGAACTATGAACAGATATTTAGCCTGTTGGTTCCTTATCAAATACAAATCCGTACAACACGCTATTTCATAAAGGGCACCTGAACGTGACGTGATTTGCTGATGAGGTTTTGTAAAATGAAACTACTTTGACGAAGTGAGATGAACTTATTGTTTAAAAACCGCTGAGACAAGAGAGAAAAACATTTCAAATATGTTACATCCATTTTCAGGTTTCAAACTGATAAAACAGCTAGTAATTTCTTGTCGCTAAAAAAATGCCAACACTTGTGGATTGGCGTTTCGCTGAGATTTCCAGCAAATGTTGTACATTGTTTAAAACTGAAATTCCATGAAAATCACTCCAAATACGTGACAGTATCAATATAATGCATCGGAAAGTATTCACTATTTTCTTCCAATACAAAGCACAAACCAAACATGATGTATTTTGGAAAGTAAATTAGCTGTTCCAAGTTAGTGATGGTGTTTCGTGCGCGTGGTGCAGAGTTTCTTTGTTAGATGATGTCTGTGTTACTTTAAAGAACACAGACATTCACTGATGACATAACATTATTTAGTTTTCTAGATATAATTGTGCAAAGATAATGAAAGAAACGTAAACGGTATTAATCTTTCATTGCTACAATGAAAATTACAATTAGTAATGAAACAATATACAATTTCTTTTAACCTTTTGATTAGCTATGGAATATCACGAAACCATCCACAAATAAAACTTTGACAGAACAGATAAAACCTCTTAACCTGTCGCGACACCATCACAACAAAGTCTCAAATGCTTACACCATGGTACTGTTTTCAGCTGTCCGTTTTTTACTTAGCTTGTTAATTACTTTCGGTGGACATCATCCAATCAAAATCTCTGAATCATCAGATAAGAGCCTCTGGACTCACCAAAACAAATTCCAACCAATCAAGCCATCTGTAAGCCATCTTGCGAAAACATGATATTGGTTACAGCCAGGGCCCAATTTCATAGAGCTGCTAATCACACGTTTTGTGCTTACTGGGCGAGTTTCCATTTCATAGCGCTGCTAACCGTAAGCACACGAAAAGGCATGCTAACCTTCTGGGCCCAATTTCATAGAGCTGCCTAAGCAGAAAATATTGCTTAACAATTTTCTGCTTAGCAGAAATGAGCAGAATACCAGTCATAAATTGTACATGTGACATGGTATTTTGGCTGGTAACCCTGTTCTGGTAAGCACAATTTTGTTGTGCTTAGCTATTTTTTGTGCTTAAGCTGCTCAGAATTGGGCCCCGGTGCTTACTGTATGAAAATGAATGACGTGACAATGCAAATCCGTGGTGAACGCGCAAGATGGCCGCCTAATTTTCTTGCTAACCTGTGAAATACGCTTATGAACAAGCACATTTTTCTGCTACAGTTAGCACGAAAATTTGCTTACCGTTAAGCAGCGCTATGAAATTGGGCACAGGTGTGGCTATTAGGCCCAGGCCCAGAGATAAGTACACACGACCCCTGTGTGAATTCTTAAAGGGGAGGTCATTGATGGATTTATTTTTTAGTTGTTTGGCTAAGTCTCGGGAGAAAATGTGGAATTTTGAGAGATTTTATAATTTTTGGGGGGTGGTAGACAAAATTTATTTACAAATGGACAGTTGATAAGTGTCCGACCAGACACAATGATGTTTGATTTCGTCTCAGAGTGTCTTTTTACTTCGATTGCCGTGTCCCGTGATATCGAAATTAACCATCGCAACGCCCTTATATGTACAGTCTCATGACGAGGCTGACCGGTAGTTCTGGAGAAGCCCCACCACTTAAACATTTACAGGGCCAGCCACGCCCTCGATACTCCCCGTGGGTATTTATAGTTGATGCAGTGTTGTTTCAGTAGTAACCTCGTCCCCAACAAGGGCAGAATCTTTCCCCCTGCGGAACGCCTTTCGTATCCCTCGACGGAATGGCCTATTTGTCAAGATGTAAATAATCGGATTCACACAAGAGTTACCAATCCCTAAGATGACGGTGACATGGTAGATGGGCGAGCTGAAAGACTCGTGTACACCGAAGTAGTAGAGCACTACAAACAGCTTGTTAGGAGCCCAGCAGACGGCGAAGGTCAGGACGAAGACCAGGAGGGTCTTGGATAGCGTCTTGGCTGTCTGGAGCTGCCACATTTCACGCTGAGTAGCTCGTTTGTTTTCCGAAGAAGCTGTGCAAGGAGAGACAAGGGGGACAAAGAAGAAGAAAGAAACGAGTGTTAGAAAGAAGCTCCTGCATGCAGTAATTAACGTGGATCTTAATAGATCTCTGAGGCCGAGCGGTCATGCGCACTGGACTCAAGCTATTGTGTTTCTCACCAGCAGACTGTGGGTTTGAGTCCCGGTCTTGACACTTGTGTCCTTAAGCAAGACACTTAACCATTATGGCTTCGTCCTTCGGATGGGACGTAAAGCCGTTGCTCCCATGAATTGTGTAAAGCACGTAAAAGAACCCAATTACACTTATCGCTAAGAGAAGGGGTTTGCCCCGGTGTTTCTTACAGTGGCTGCTGAATGCGCCACAGCACCTTGTTAATAATCACACGGTGTTACTCAAATGGGTCTCAGAATTCAAAACTTCAGAAACCTTTCTGGAAATAAATAATAATTAGCGCTTTGAGACGCCCGTAGATAAACTGCTATATAAAAACTCCGTTGTTATTGTTGTTATTATTAGATCACGTTGTAAACAAGTAATGGTTGTAGTTATGTGGAATTGGAAATCGTTTCTGAGTTGATGACTTCAGATTTGCCTTCTCCATATCACTGCTAAAACCCATTCTTCAACGTTGTCGTCGAAGCCAACGCATACGGCCTTAGATCGTTTACGTTCTGATTGTATGAAAAAACAAAAATCCGGACATGTTTGGCTTTTCATAATTACTGTGGAAAGCCCGTAAAAACTCAACTGAAAAAATATCCTCGCGGTCTCCCTTAAAAACTCATTTTGTTGACACATTTGTCAACTGGTTCTTCTGGTCCTCTTTATGTTTGTCAACTACCCCTGTCAATCCGGCAAAAAATTCAAACATAATACCAAGACGTAGACTCTACCCATAAAACATGTAAAAACACATTTACAGTTTTATGTAAATCTCAAGTCAACAGTGTTGGAGCGTCACTGAATGGGACAGCGCCATCATTTATCTACCAAACAATAATCCGGACATGTTTGTCTTTTCATAATTACCGTGGAAAGCCCGTAAGAACTCAACGAATGCAGTCCAAGGTCTTTTCGGTTTAATATTCACATGGAAACACAGTCGTCTCTTTTCTCATGAGTTATTAAGTTTAAGAATTGAGAAAACAGTTCTTTACTAGTGTCATTCTTTATACTCACCCAGTCTGCTCTGCAGTAGCTTGATTTGTCTCCTCAGTGTCGAAATGACTTTCCATTGTACCACAATCATGAAGATAAATGGAAGAAGGAAAGGAATCAGGAAATTGATGCATCCTGCAACAACTTGAACCCCTCTGTTCGGCCAGCTCCAAAACTTGCACATGGCACTTTCATCTTCACCGTACAGGAATATGTTGTGGGACTGGACGAGGACACCAACCATCCAGCACGAAGCAATCATCAAGTATTTGTTTCGTTTAGTGAGCACTACTTTGTACTTATGTGGGTGGACGATGGCTACATACCGCTCCAGGTTGACTGTGACAAGTCCATAGACTGACGTCACTGCACAGACCCAGAACAGATACTGACTGACGTACAGTCGGCATCTTAGTTCGCCAAAGAACCCGGGGTTCGGGTTCTCCACGACAGCAGTTGGCAGGAGCTTAAAGGGGATGACCAGGCCACACACGATGAAGTCAACAACCGAGAGATGCACCAAGAAATCACTGGTGTTTGTCCGGAGGGACGGCACGCGGAGTAGCACAAAGGCGACCAGAAGGTTACCAGTAATACCGAGTGTGCAGATTATGCCGTAGAGGGCCAACACGTCATCACTATCAGCAAAGTTTCCCCAGTAGTGAACACTTTCGTTGGCATCAATCTTGCGTTCGAACGTGTTCCGAACCTCAGTAGCGTTCCTCATGTTTGGAATATTCTCCTTTCAAACTGTAAAAATACGATAGACCACAAATTGTTAAGTGTGAATTCGGGGGAGGGAGAAACGCCGCCAACGCGCCACAAACGTTGACAATAATCTTTTTCGACTCTCGAGACGCAGACAGCTCGAATGTACAACACGAATATTTATTGCGCAAAATGGTGCAAACATACTGTATATGTACATACACCCACCGTGTGTAACGTATCCCATTTGAACACAGTAGTTGTAGCGGTTTGCGGCCGGCCAGTGAGACTGCCTGGACGAGTCCATATAATTTTCTGGGGGTGGTTTATATCTTCAACTGTTTTAAATACACTCAATGTTTAGACTAGAGAACTTTTGTATATGACGTTGTGTTGTGTGTAGTTAACTGCTTAAGAAAATTAACAATTTTAAGCAAATGCTCCCGTCCGTCAACCGACGTGATCGTGGCATTCAACTGAGTATTGGCAGTGTTCTAAAAAAAAACTTCGAAAAAGCGTCAGATATCTAGAGGATATAGGGAGGGATGTTTATGTTTTGGGGGTTTTAAAATAAACTTGAACGAAATCACTAAAACAAATTTGATCATTGTTTATTATGTGTTTAGTTATTATTTGTTCGAAGTTTGAAGTTTTCTGCGCTGCAATTTTGCTGAAGTTTGATCGGAAAAACTAGCCAATTTTTTCAATTTTTGAACTAGTTTTTTTTATCTTCGTCTTATGCATTATACTGATTGATTTCTTTGGATCGTTCCTATTTCTTAAAGGTTTTTTGTTCATTTTCGTGTGTAAGTTTGTATCATGCTAAGCATGCTGTCGGTGGGTTCCAGAAACATCAAAGAGTCCCGAGGTTATTTTTCTTTCTTTCATTTTCCGAGGATTCCGGCGAAGTTTGTTAACAACTCTCGAAAGGATTTCAAGTTGTCAAAATGGTCCTTAAATGGTTTATATGATGAGGGGATCACCAACAAAGTTTTTTTTATAAAAGCCTAAATTACTATGAAGTTGTTCATAGATCAAGGGTTGTTACTGCATAGCACCGAAAGAAACATAATGGTAGGAAAAACAAAAATAATTCAAATTCACTTGAAATAAATTATTTTGAGCGCTCAAAAATCATTTTATTCTCACCATAAAATCATTTTGGTCGCTATCATTTCGTGCTTTCGAAATCATTTTGCTCGGAATCATTTCGAAAGCTCAATTACAAAATTAAGAGCGCTCGAAATAACTTATTGTAAAAACTAAAAATAAAATATTGCGAAATCGAAACAAGTTGTCGAAATCATTTCTCTCAAAATCATTTCGAACGCTCCAAATAAATTATGAAGAGAGCTAAAAATAAATTATTGCAAAATTTCGAAATAAATTATTGCGAAATCATTTTTTGCTCTCAAAATCATTTCGAAAGCTCAACAAAATTATTAGAGAGCTCGAAATAACTTATGGCAGAAGCAAAAGAATAAAATGTTTATTGCGAAATCGATTCAAGTTGTCAAAATCATTTCGAACGCTCAAAATAATTTATTTGGTGCGCTCGGAGTTAATTATTGCCAGAGCTCGAAATAAATTATTGCAAAAGCTTGAAATAAATTATTGCGAAAATCATTTCGTGTGTTCAAAATTATTTCGCTCGAAATCATTTTGAACGCTAAAAATAATTTATTTTAAATGAACAAAATAATTTTGTGAGCACATGTCCCTTTATGGGCTCCTTATAGCCTCCCTGGCATTTGACTATTTTATGGTTTTCATTGTAAAGCGCATAGAGAATTAAGTGTTAATTATTATGCGCTATATAAATCGAAAGTTATTATTATTATTATTATTCCTAGTTGAAGCATTGTTTGCTGCTCATAAAAATGTATCATGATCTACTCATATAAAGAAATACCTACCCTGGTCCATAAAACGACACAAATTCAATCTTAAACATAAGGGTCTCGAAAAGGCATCAGATAATGGGCGCAATCTTTGAAAATTGCCACTTTTAAAATTCGCGCAAGCCAATTTTAGGACTAAAGCCCACACAAATAAAAATTGCGCGGCTGAGGCACGTAATTGAAACGAACTACGATTTGCATAAATAATCCGACCATGAGATTTGCTTGTGCTGCCAGTTGTTCAAACCGGTGTGGCTCAGCTCCGCAAACGTTGTCCTGTCCCTTTTCTCAAGAACTCCCCGGGTCGTCTGAGCTGATATCACTCCCATCAGAAATGCTTAACGGAAAAACCAATTCTTCGTCAGCACTGTAATATTCTCACAAACCGCTGCTTTTCATTTTGATCAGCTTACGTTTCAGAGATCTGTTTTGCATGTAATAAAGCACGTTTGTGTGGGGTTAAACAAAACGAGTCCGCAATATGACGTCACTGTGTTACTTTGATGCTTAAGCGCTTAAGAGCTTTTCGTGAAACTCGGTGTTTTGCCCATGCAGCGTAGCACGCACAATGTGGTTTTGTTTACATTATGACACAATTGTTATTGAGTACCACTCATTTATGTGAATCATTTCACACCCGTTTACCTTTCTACAACAAAACAATAATAATGTTAATTTCGTTCAAGTTGGTCTTTAACCTTCAGGAACGAAAGATCTCTCCTGACTAATTAGTACGGACAGTAAACAAAAACAGAGGAAGAATGTTACATTTATTTCAAAATATTAGTACCCATTTTAGGGGAGACGTTTTGTAATGAATTTCCCACCTGGACACGTTCACGCACGTTAGCTGCTGCAATAAATCAAAGAAAAAAATGTCCGGTAATATTTTTAAGCATTCTATATAAAACTATAAAGCAACCTTTAAGAGGAAGGAAAATGTCAAATTCTATTTTGTGATGTACTCATTTTTCAATAGATAGAGTCCTTGTGTGAGTAGGGAAAAATTTGCAAGGCTGTCTCGAACCCCACGTTCAAATTATGTAAATTGCCATTGTATTCGATACCCTTCCAGAGTGCAAAATTTGTATAGTGTATATATAAAATACCAAACGTATACAAACCCTTTAACATATGAAAATGTTTTCAGAGCTGATTTAGAGAGCATTTGACCGATATAAACGTGTGGTGTGGGTTTAAAAAATAAAATTACGGTGATCACCTCGTTATTATTCAATCTTTTTATTTATGATTTATCCCATTCAATTTCCTCAATAGCTGTGTTTTATTTGTGGACGACATTCTTTTGTACCACACTGTAGATAACCCAAATGATGAACATACGCTTCAACTTGACTTAAAGGCCCTGTACACTATTGGTAAGATCGAAAAACACAAACGTTCACAGATTCACACACAACTTACATGATTTAAACTAAGTAATGGTTGAAAGGGTTCCTTAAAATATTTCTGCCTAAAATGCTATCGTTTCTGAGAAATGAGTAAAACAATAGTTTTTATCACGCGCGATATTTTGAAAAAAAAAACAGAAAACACATAAGGTCTCTTTTCACTATTTGCTCGTGATCTCGATGACCAATTGATCTCAAACTTTCACAGGTTTGTTTGTTCATGCATATTGTTGAATCACGCAAAATGTTGACACTGATTTTGAGCTGTTACCAAAAGTGTACAATACCTTTAAGTAGGCTGAAAAACTGGTCCGATGTCAATGAAATGACAGTCAATGTCAGTAAAACCAAAGTATTATGCAAAGCACTAGATGCAGGCAATTCAACCCTCAAATATATCAAGCTTAGGTACACTTCCAATTGAAACTACTAAACTGGCTCACAAAATTGACTCCAAACTCTCATTGGCCACACATACCTCATCCGTAGTAGCTATAGAGCCAATCGCATCTTATATTTCGTTGGAACAGTTGCCAGGGTTCATGTCCAAAGCCAATTTTTTCGTTGTACAAATCCCTCGTTCTCCCAATCCTATAGAGTATGGTCTTCCAGCATGGCACCCACATACCTCATCAGCTCAACAAAATCAGCTTGAAAGGGTACGCGGAGAAATGTCTTACGAGGATAGATTGCAGCACCTTAACGGGTATCCTCTAACAAACAGGCCTGACTATTTGCTGAGTGCCTTTGTGTTTAAGGTTTTACGTGGCACTACTCACTGCGAATCAATTCTTGCTGGTATTTCCATTAATCCTCGTCATCTTGACTCGCTCAAATTCCGTCATCTTCCTGCTCGCACTGACTCACTATTCCACTCACCTACCCATCGTTTTCCCAGACTGTGGGATACTTTTCCTCCCCCGCACTCGGGGGGGGGGGGCTGCTGTGATACATCCTCTCCCGACATTTCTCCGCCATCTAAAAGAGGTTTGTTTAAACCCCGTTTTGCCTTTAGATGTTCACGTGGGAACATATAGGATGTGAATACAGCCATTGTTTGTGATGAGCATTGAGGTTCGCGTTAATCCTGTTGTTATAGGTAATGCGCGAGGCAGTATACTCCTAGCAGGTTAATTTGTTGTCCATGACCCGCATGATTTGTCGTCGTTTTTCCCGTGTTTGTTTTTTCTTTTCCTTTGTGATTGGTTTTGTTCCCGTCCTGCATGCTCCACCATCACTCGCTCAATCTGTTTTTCTCCTATGTTGTCTTTTCCCTCTGCTTTTATTATTTGTTTCTATTATTTATTTGAAAACAAATTCCACTTTTTATCACATGTAAATATTTATCTATTATAGGGCCTACTTATTTTTACGTTTGCTATTGTTAACATTTATGTTTTTTGTTTGGATTTCTTCTTTGTAATGATTGTATGGTTTGTCTCGGTCAAATACATCGTCGGCGATTTCACGAACCGGCGAATCCGCCCACGCAGCTGAAACACAACTGAAGAGTAGCCAGGGAAGACTGAACCATCTGAGACTGGTCAAGAACGCTTGAAGATGTACCACCAGCAAAATACATAGGCAAAGATGACGTAAGACTGCCCTGGTTCGGAAGAGTAGCCAAAACTTTGCAGAAATGTTAAGGACACCAAAAACATTAAGAACATTTAAAAACCCGAAAATGCCACAATGAATAATTTTGGACGGATTCGCCACTTCGTGAATACGCCGACGAAATAATAATAAATAACAATTACAATTTTTTAAATGGAGCGTACACACAATACGCGATTGCAAATGATTGCGCAATACCCATTCGCCCCCCCCCTGATTGAAATGGAAATAATAAAAAGTTTTCCTTGAAAAAATATACAGCTTGATTATCAGCAATTGAGGGTGGTGCACAGACCCTCTGCTGTATGATTGTTAAGATGTAAGGATGCAAGACGGACGGGCTTACAAGCCTTACATCTTCCTTCCTTAATTTGTTAAACCATTAATAGTCGCAGACAGTGTTCATGTTTTGCGTAATCAACCATACACATTAAGTAACAAACGTGAAAATTTTGGCTTAATTCGTTGTTTGAGTTAGGAGAAAAACAAGTGAAAAAACCCTGCACAATTTTCAGCATGTAAACATATCTTGTCCTTAATTTTGGTTGTATTAACAACCGAAATCAGCTGTGGCGTTTTGTTTATACTCTCTTAATGTAAAGGAGTGAAAAACCACTAAAAAAGAGTGAAACTTCCACTTCCTAATGGAGCCATATTTACGGACAACTCTTGTTGGAGTGGGAAATAAGGGTGATCTTATTTCACTCCACAAATAGTGGAATTGCGCTATTTTAATTAACGAGTGACAAAAAGAAAACTTCTTTTAAAGAGTGACCAACACCCTAAAAAAAGCTACATGGCTCGTTTTGGAGTGAAAAAAGAGTGGCAAGAGTGCTTTTAAAAACCGCTTCTAGTGAAGAGTGAAAATAAGAATAAAGCTATCCAGAAGAGTGAAGTTGTGAGCGCAAAAAAACCCCAATAAAAACAACAACTCTTTTGTCAACGTGAAACCAAATAACAAAAAAAAGTCAGTGAATTTCAATCATTATTGCTGCATCTGTAATTAAAGTTAAATCGAATTAAATAATATGAACCAATCATCACTGAAAACGTGAAGTTCCTCATGGATGACAATTTGAGAAAAATATATTAAAAATCAAACAAGACATCCAACATAAATGAAACGAAACTTAATTTCTACAGTTAAGGATAGCAAACAATGTAATTATATTCAACAACAAAAAAAATCAACAGAAACAATAAATTGATGAATCTAAATTTATGTGTTACGTCGAGGGTAGGGTACTTAAAGGGGCACTCTCATTGTACGCTGTATATGAAGTTGTCAGGACCCTGACAAGCTGAAATAAATTGTGTGTATAATTTAGAGATATAAAATTATTAGTGATATTATGTACATGTACACATCAACACGTCTGAAAGTGCTCGCTGTTGTGTTGTTAAAGGCATCGTACACGTTTGGTAATTGGAGCCTATTGTTTTTTTTCAAAGTGTAGATATTTACCATAAAACTAACCTGTGAAAATTTAATTTCAAAAGATGGTAGCTTGGAGCGGTTATGTCCACGCAGGAAGAATAATCTGCATTGGAATACACACCCTGAGAAGCGTTACGCGTAACGCTTCTCAGATTCAAATGTTTGGGGGATAAAAAGTGATATATTTTTCCATAACCGCAGTACTTCGAAGTGAAAAGTTTCTCAAATCAAAAGCTGCTGTACTTCTTACCGAGTAAGTTTGTTTTGCCATTAATTATCAGAGTCATTACCAAACGTGTACGATGCCTTTAATGTTCACAATCCTGCATGTCAAAACCCTGCACAGCAAGACGAGAGTGACACTTTTAAGTGTGACATTTTGGAGGGTGGAAAACACTTCTTTTCCCAATATTGACATTCAACAAAAACGATAAAGTTATACTACTAAAGTGGGTGTTTCCGAGGTAGGGTCTACTTAAAGGGGCACTATTGTCTCACGCTTTTTAAAGTTGTCAGGACACTGACAAGTTAAATGTACGCGCCTTCTCAAGATCCTGTAAAGATGACGAGATTTACTCTAAGTGTTACATTTTGAAGGAGAATGGGATAGCTCTACATTTTATGCATCTTCAGGATTGTACATGCTTGCCAACAAGTATTCAAGAAAAAATGTTGTGTAGTTAGCAATAAATGCGTAAGATTTGTAATAGATACATGTTCCCCTAAAATTGACATACAGGAATATTAAACCGAATAAACTCACTGGTAGTCGTCCCATCGCAGTTGTATCCCCTAAATGTTTGTAACATACCCAGCTAAAAATCCATGAACAAATACCTCTCTTAATTGTACAAGGATTGTTAATCAATAAACACCGTTGGTAATGTGTTTGGATATAGTAGCAGTCCTTTATAGCAGAAAGTAGGGATGTTAATGGAACAATATTTAAGTATATTCGCACGTTTATTTAATGATATTTTCATAATTCAATCGCCCATTAATAATGACCTGTAATTTTGTATGATACAATATTTACTGGCATCGTCCACTTCTCCGAAGGCCAATATGAATGGTTTACGGGTTGGGTATAGCAAGCTTCCTTCTTTCTAGCAAACTGTTCAACCCCTATAGTTCTTTCACCGCCCCAGTTTGCTGAAAAGATGTTTAGTTTTCAAGACTTTTGCAGTAAATTCCTGCAAATTTCAAATTTCAGAAGATACCCAAGGCTTACTATTACGTTCGTCCTTTTCGTTAATAATGTGTGTCATTGAATAACAGATTAATTCAAGTTCAGAGTGGATAAGTCCCACGAGAACAACAAGTGCCTCTCGTTAACGGCTACCGGTAATTTTTATGGTGATTATTTTTCATGAGGTTTAAATGAACACACTTGTTTTTGAAGGCTTTTTAATTACCTGGCATCAATGCTCATACTGATTAATTGCTAAGACTTTAGTTCTTGACAGTTTCATCATGAAAGAAAATTACATGTTAATTGGTTACAAATGAGCGTGGTATTGGTAAGCGCTACACAATTCCATTATGTTAGCGTTAACACTTTTATGAGTCAACTGTGAGGGGGGGGGGAATTATTAATGATTTATATAAACGATTGACTTGACTTATCTAGTTTTATTTTGATGTAACGGTTTTTTTTCTACAAGCACACGCTGGTGAGCGTTTCCTCTTACCGCATGTTACGGTGTATCGCTTTGGGTGGCTGGGCGGTCCAGTGGCTAAAAGGTTAACATCTCTCCCGGCCTGTATAAGAAAAAACCAAAGTAAATGAATCAAATTTTCAAAAACATATTTGCTGACGATATTTACTGAGTGTCTTGTGAAAATTGTTTCTATTGACCCCTTGCACCGATGTCACACTCGCTAATGTCCTGCAACCTTCGCCAAATTGGGAGTCGATGGTAAGCGTGTAAACGCCGCGTCGCCTAAATTGAGCACTACATTGTTTACCGCACGGCGACATTGACTAACAAAATAGCGCAACCAAGAATATTGTAGCGATGATGTCAGGTGAATTTGGTCAATTAAGAAAACAAAACTCTGCAACTGTGAGTAAGCAGTACAAATTTTCTGTGATTTAACACAATGGTTATTGAAATGTTGCTATTTTTTAATTTTTTTATTTAGTTCTATCTTAGATTCAAGAGCAAGTCACATAATGTGCATTAATGTTGCTATTCTGCCATGCAAATGCGAACTCACTGCATGGCTGCTAAAGTACTATTACCCATAGCAACTAATGAGCTGTTCCTATCAACCATCATACAAAGTGGCCACTATGTTTTAAGCCTGGCGTGTATGCTGACAAACGGAATATAATGTAATATCGTAAATAAATTAGTTGGAATTTGTTTATGGATAACTTGCTCCCTTTTCCCTCAACTCAAATTATATTATTAGAAGCAACTTTCCAGTTTCTTTAATATAGTTTCATGTCAACCACAGACACCCACTTTCTTCTAATCTAAATGAACGTAGCGTTTTTTTTCTATGTAAACAGATAGTCCGCTGCCAGACATGTTTAGCTTACATGTGACATACATGAACGTGTAACCCGTGTCATTGTACTACACATTGTGTTGTATGCACAGCCACATATAGTAGGCCAATTAACATTTTAATTAAGGCCGAGTAAAAAAACAAACAGGTTTAGCGTCCGGGTTCCTGAAAAGGGGGACGCCGGAGAGGCTTTTTAATTTTCAAGATGACCGCCATTCTTTTTAAAATTTCGAACAACCATTGCTTTTTCCACGCTGTTCAACGAACAATAATCAAATAAACATGTTAGACAAAACATTGAACATGTTTACAGTGGTTTTATTTAATAGTTTGTTCAGTATTAAAACCCCTGCTGTAGCTCACTTTCATAAGAATAAAATGTAAATGTGTACCGGTAACTGAACGATCTGTTCTGAACCGTGTATTACCGGCACAGGCTATAAGTTTTGACTAAAGTATTATGTTTTCTGATGTATCAGTTCACATTTTGTTTTGTTTTAATATAATTTTGACTTGGTAAAAGTAAAACATAAATCGATGCGCTCCCTCAAAAGGAAGCAGACGGGGACCCTAAGCATATTTATTTTACTTCGCCTTATTATACACTTTGAATAGACCCTCACTAACTGTAAAATCAATACTAAACTATGAGTATGGTTGAATCATGGACTCTCATTCTGAACATGCTGTAATGGTGGAATGAAATAGTGTTGTTTCCTTGGAAATGTTTTTAATCGGCTTAAAGTTTAAGTACACATTAATGTCCTTTCTGATGAAGTTAGTCTACCGCCAAAATACATGATTGCAATTACATGTAATGTAATATTACTCGTCGTACAATGTCGTAGTAGCATTCGTAGTGTGTAAGTAGGCCTAGCCCTCGTTAACAACAACCCTGCGACAACATTTGTTACAATTTAATTAAAACACCCAAATAAGCTTACCTTGAAATGTTTTCTAGATTTGTTTGACCCTTGCCCTCATCATGGAAGGCCTCACACTATCTTTGGGTTCGTTACGTAGCTTTAGACTTGTCGTTTCTTTAGAAAATTCGGCAATCTTTGTTCTTGTGGGCTATATAGTGCAACGCCGCGTTGTACCGTAAAACGTGCGCACAACAAAATGGCGGCCGTTGAAACTTTGCAAAATTGCATGTCAACAATGATTGGCTCTAGCAAACATGAAATCGTTCTGTGATGGGCTGATTGCGAAAAAAACATAAGTCGCGCGATAGTCAAGTGGGATTTTGGCGAGAATAAAAAAGATTCTGCTTTTAGAGGGAAATCACTCCCGGCCAATCGAGTAAAGTCTGTCACAAGATGAGAGGTCGGAAAATGATAAATACAAATTAACCTTGACATATACTTTTGAATAATTACACCAGCTATACAAGTTTTGCCTACAACCTCTTTACAGGTATTTCTGGATTTTTTTAAGTGTTCCCGAGTTTCACTCGGATGAGTGCGGCTATAATCACTGCCGTGACTGAATTATTTTCACTCCAAAAAGAGTGAGTATTTAATCGCTCCAAATATGGAGTGGTGTAAAAACTCACTCGATAAAGAGTGGCTGACTAAGGCTTTAAGACCAACATTCCAACAACGTGCTGTATTTTCCCGATCGATTCAGAGTGAATTTCACTCCAAAATGAGCGAACTTAATATCACTCAAGAGGGAGAGTGAAGTTTTCACTCTCTTGCATTAAGAGAGTAGGTTTTCAGATGCAGTTTTCTCGAATATGATTTCATTTCAGATTGAAATAGTTAGGTCTAAAAATAGTGAGTATTTGATCGCTCCAAATATGGAGTGGTGTAAAAACTCACTCGATAAAGAGTGGCTGACTAAGGCTCTAAGACCAACATTCCAACAACGTGCTGTATTTTCCCGATCGATTCAGAGTGAATTTCACTCCAAAATGAGCGAACTTTTCTGCAGTTTTCTCGAATATGACTTTTCAGATTGAAATAGTTACGTCTAACAGAACAAAATGGTTCTAATATGAACTTCATAATCAGAAAGCTTTCAGACTAAAGTTAAAGGGTGATGTTGTTTTAAACCTTACCAATCCTGTAACAAATACAATAGCCAGTTAAAACTTCAAGTCCACGTTAAAGGCACTGAACACGTTTTGTAATTGTCAAAGACCAGTGTTCTCACTTGGTGTATCCCAACATATGCATAAAATAACAAGCCTGTGAAAATTTGTGCTTAATAGACACAATCGGCGACTCCAGCTATCGGTGGTCACGTGACGTATAGTGGGTACAGAATCATAACAAACCCTCGCGCGCAGTGTTTAAGCACGGGGAGCTCAATGGGATTGTCGTAGTTTTCTGGCAGGTTGCTTAAAAACATCGAAGAAAAGCTCTGTTTTAACCATCACCTACTGACTTTTTAACCTACCCACTTGAACAATACACGAACTTGGTTATTTTCAGAGACCTCACCGGAGCCATGGGACAAGTTACAGTACACAACGATTCCCTATACCGATTGCTTTCTCTCAGTCCGCCGTAAATAGTTATATTTAGTCCCGCACTCCCATCAACACATCATTAATTTTCTGCAGACTGTCTGGGCGGAGCCGGTGCTTGGGCACTCCTCTGGCTTCTGCCTTGGTCCGTCTGTCCTTTCCGTCCGCCCCTCCCGGCCCTCCCGCGGTTTTTCTTTGCCCCTTCCTCTGTTTTTTCTCTTTTCCCCCCGCCCCTTTCTAAAAAGAACTATACTTGTCGCATCAAACTTCTTTTTTTTTAAAGCTTGCACTTCATTCTTCATATAAACCATAACAAATTATAAGCCTTTTGAACACCTTGAGTGCGTATAAACCGGTCTTGACTAACTATTTTCTTTGCATGTCCACAAAAAATCCCTCATTATGATGCCTATATCGAATATCATAAACAAAAATTTGTGGCTTCATGATGATCTCATCCTCTGATTTGCTTGAACACGGCTACATGTATGATTTCACTCGTCCCTTTATAAACAAAACTTCCACAGGATTGTTTGTGTGCCACTGTTTTTTGAGCTTTACCAAACCATTTCGACAACGTTTGAAAATTGCAAAACTGGCCACACTTCCGTCTTTTTTGGCGGATTTTGGCGCTATATAAGTTACGTTATTATTGTTATTAATATTATATTACTTCAGATGGATTTAGAAAAGTTAAAATCGTGTTGCAACTTGCAACCAACAAATGCAACATGAATCATGACCCCTTACAGCAGTGGCACTCGGATGCTGCCATGTTTTTCCATACACACCGCGCTGTTTGTTTACATTGTATACCCACTATGAGTCACGTGACGCCGGTCGCTGATTGTGTCTATTGGTCATCGAAGTTGCAAGAAAATGATGAAAGAAAAACTACACCCTTGTTGTACAAATTTGTGTGCTTTCAGATAGGAATAAAAACTTCTTGCATTAAGTTTTTATTATTTTAGTGAGAAATTACCTCTTTCTCAAAAACTACGTTACTTCAGAGGGAGTCGTTTTCTACAATGATTTATACTATCAACAGCTCTCCGTTGCTCGTTACCAAGTAAGTTTTTATGCTAATATTTGTTTTGAGTCATTACCAAACGTGTACGATACCTTTAAAGCACTTGGACAAACTTACCTGATCGTATGTCAGTAGAGAATATCTGCAGATTCACCCGAACTCAATTCTATGAGCAACTTTGAGGGAGATCGCTTCTTTTTATCTGATTTGTTTTCGATTCTAAGTGGTGATGTCGCAGAATACGGGGGAAAAATAGATTAGATGCTCAAAAATAGCAACGCACTCTCACTAAGTAAAAGGCATTAACCTAAGCTTTCTTCCATTTTAAGGAGGATTGTACCGAAACTGTCGGCATGCGTCTTAAGACTTACTTTTCTTTTTACAAAATCAAGAACAAAAACTATTCGCCTCCTCGCAAAGGTAAAAGTGCAACTTAATCCGAACACTTTTAAGAGAATTAGTGCAATTTGTTCAACTCAATTACTCTGCATTTGGTGAAAGGTCAATGCATAGGCCTACCTTGAAAAGTTAAAGGCAAACGCAGAAGCATAGTTTAATGAAAAGAACCTATTTTCTGTAAAGAAATATTTCCCAGATAAAAACTTAAGAATCAAACTTGTTGAGCGATGCTATGATACTACTGTCCGCAAGGGTGCATCCTCGGGTAACTTTTTCGAGCCATTTTAAGAGTAAGGGACTGTAAATATTAACCTTCTTTATGAAAGTATAAGGTGAAGTTGAAAACCTATAAAGTCCTTAGATGGGTATGAAAAGTTGCCTTTTTTCAGCACTGAGGTAGGAGTTTGCTGTAGATTTGTACATTTCTATCTAACCCATTAAAAGCTTAGCAGATCAAGTTGTTCTTTAATGTTTTCTTCAAATAGTTTTTCCTTATGCCTTATATTACTAATGCCTACAAGAACCATAACAATATGGCCTTGTACACACTGCAAAAACTTGGTTGTTCAAATTGACACCATGTTGTCACATATAGATACCGAAGAGAGAATCAACATTTACACAACAGGGTGTTACAATAACACTGATTTCTGCCAAAACAATTACATCTGTGTTACTTTAACACCCTGTGATGTTAATTTTGATTGTCTCTTCGGTATCTATAAGTGACAGCACCCATGGTGTTAATTTTAGCATCCCAGTTTTTGCAGTATAATTAAATGGGTATGAATTATTAAATGTATACGTGGTATAATGCTCATCAAACGCTTGCCACTATGCATGGTTTGGTTATCGGCGGTTATGAACACAATGCAGCTAGCTCTTTGCGTTGATAAAATGTTGAGCACTTCTCAGTCATGAAAAAGAAAGTCAGTACAGATTGCTTATTGAAGCTTAGATGCTATGGAAAAAGGGATTTTAATACGGAAAAGCTAGCCCTTCAAAGATAATAGGAAAACATTTATATTGAAGAGGGGTGGGAAATTCAATAGGCCTATTAATATTAATATTCTCTCATGAATTCATTCTCTCTATTTTTTTTCAACATGGTGGGGGAAAAATGTTGGTTACTACTTTACTAGCGCTGTACTTGTAGATACTTAAAACTCCATAAAATGTAAATATCCAGAGATTCCAAATGGTAGAAATATCATCATTTCAACATACCTTTTAGTCCGTTTTTCTTTTAACCCTCAGCCCAATATAGGCTGAATAGGGGTATCCCCTCAGTCCGTCCGCCCGTCCGTTCGGCTTTCGTTTCTGGACGGGAACGCAAGTTTAAAGTGACAATTGGCTTTGTAACTTGGATGTGTGGGTTGCCCTTAAGGAAAGGAAAGTTGGGATTGTTTCGGGGTGAAAAGGTCAAAGGTCAAGGTCGCAATGGTGATTGGTTTCCGGAAAGTCAGTATACAGATTGCTTGTTGGAGCTTAGATGAAAAAGGATTCTTGAATAAGATGGTATATTTCCATACTTTAAAAAAAGGCCGAAAACACCCCTATTTTAAAATAATGGTATAACCCACCCATATACCTGGGGGCCTTTCTCAAACCTCGGCTTGGGCCCCGTCTCCCGCTTGTACTTCGTTATACATTTCTGGAGCAGCGTGTATTTTGCACGCAGTGGTTCGAACATCAGACGGAGCGTGGAGCCGGAGCCCAGGCCGAGGTTTGAGAAAGGCCCCTGGTGATTATTTCTATACATTCAATGCAGCCTCTAAGGACCAACCTATCCATAACTGTCAAAGAAAATAATTGTCTATATGCTGTTTAATGGTAACGCGGCCTTGAAAATTATTGATTTTTTATTTTTATTTTTATTTTATTTTTTTATATTTTTTTTTTTGGGGGGGGGCAAGGCCCATCAAATATTAAAGTATGAAGGAAATCCATTTGTTGCCAACATTATAAACAAAATCGTTGATATTTACATTCCCTTACTCTTAAATCGCACAGATGCAAACCGGCTACTGTTACATTTGCTTTGCGTTCCTGTCTGTTTTTGAAAATCTCGGCTAATTTTTTTGATTTTTTTGATTTGATTTTTTTTTTTGGGGGGGGGGGCAAGGCCCATAAAATATATTTTTGCCAACATTTCAAACTAAATCGTTGATATTTACATTCCGCACAGATGCAAACCGGCTACTGTTACATTTGCTTTGCGTTCCTCTCAGTTTTTGATAATCTCGGCTAATTTTTTTGATTTCTGATTTTGTTTTTTAATTTTTTTTTTTTTTTTTGGGGGGGGGGCAAGGCCCATCAAATATATTTTTGCCAACATTACAAACAAAATCGTTGATATTTACATTCCATTACTCTTAATTCGCACAGATGCAAACCGGCTACTGTTACATTTTCTTTGCGTTCCTGGCTGTTTTTGAAAATCTCGGTTTAGACTCCGCCGGTTATTTAGAAAACGTGTTCTCCTTACGGGGCTACGAACAGGCAGACAGAGCCTTAGCCAGAGCCTGAGCCGGAGTGGATGGGGCTAGATTTGAAGCCCAAAGTCATGTTGCTAACCAATCAATACATACATCTAAGCGTGGCTGGAGCACTATGTACGACAACGGTGATTATTAAATCTATATAATAAACAACAGCTAACACCATTGAGTTCGAACATTAAGTTGGTTCACTGTTTTATTCTTGAAATATGAGAGAGTTGGGCATTATAAATAATTACATCCTTACAATGATAGTATCAAGTTGCAATGTGAAGCACCCAGTCTTCCTTTCCGGTTATTACTAAACTTGGGTTCGCAGTACTGCGCGCTACGATGAGTTTCGATCGATAAGGTTATCTTTCACAACACCAGGGCAAGCGATTGGCATTATTCGCAGCGTACAAACAGAGTCCTCGTTAGTCGAGGAAAGGAACTATTTTCCAAGTGAAGTGAAAAATCAAATCTGTAATGGCCCTACAGCCAAATATCTTTCTCATGACATACTCTGACTGTGTGACGAGTTCCATGCATGTATCATCAAAGGCACAATTCCCCAAAATATCTCCCCTATCTGCTCTGCTATTTCGAAATGTCCTTACAAACTTTTTCGTGTAAGTGTGAAACCTCTCCACGGACTTGTTATATGAACACCCCTCCCAAGGCAAACTTTCCTCCGTAATGGGAGTTGATGTGAAGAACTAAATTGGTGTACATTCTTCACACCCAGAACGTACTATGATAATGTTATTCAGTTACAAAAAATATTGCAACAGTTCAATACTTATATTAACAATCAATAATCATTAGGACCAACAACGTCCTATTAAGATTTGGTTTCAAGTTCCCCTTTTAAGTTTCAAAGACTTAAGTTGATTACTGGTTTGTTGACATTGTAATAAAGTTTGTTTATCAACTCTGTTCATAACTGCAATCATGTTTTTGAGCTGTTTTGAAATGTTTCTTGTCAAATATAAATTTGAGCTTTGGGTGGATTATAAACAAAATATTTACAGATTCCAACTCAAAACAAAACACTGAGTAATTAATGTAAATTTTCATCTCATTTACATGTTTAGCATGAATGCATATTTAGACTTTGAAATATAAACAAATCGCCACGTTTACACAAAAAAATCACCTTGTGCATTCCAGGGCACTCCATGGCAGGCAAAATACTACACAGATCTTATGGGAAATACGCCCCTTTGTATCATAGTTTTAATACTAATATTGTTTTATTTCCGTTGTCCTATTTATTCACCCATCAGTGTTTCCACTGCTATCTCTGGGCTCCTGTTACAAAAATTGCATTATAAAAACAACGCAGGAGAAACTATACGAGTACATCGATACAACTAAGAATTATAATATTTAGATTCAGAAATATTGCACGGAAGATAATAGTACAAATAAAAGTGATAATGACAATAATGATAATAGTTGATAAGTTGATAAAAATTATTGTACATAAAGAAACCCGCACTTCCTGCTCTGTACATATAGACTGTGCAAGTCTCGCGCGTATCGGAACGAGAAAACATGTCACACGAAGAACATTTTTTTCTCTGAAATCAAATCTTTGTTTTAAATTGTGATGATAAATTAGTGATTAAATCTGAACAACAAAAATACTTAGTACATGTTTATAAAATCAGTTTAAGTTTTTATAAAAAATCAAAAATAATGTATTAATTATTATTGAACCAAAATTAAAACTCTGGGACAAGGATGCTTATTTGATCTTAACTTTTCAGAAACCACTGACGTGGATTCGCGAAGGTCACACGGGCGTAAAATTAACGCTTGACGCAGTTTATAGAGGACGCTGACGCCTCAACAACCATAGACTGCTATGAAAAGGCTTCGCGTTGCAAGTGCAGCATCTGGCGATTATCATTGCGCATCCAAATTAAGCGTTTACATAAGTTTTGTGATCGGAGGTGGGCACAGAATTCTTAATTTTTTGCAGCAACCGGAAGCTGAGGTCAAGTTTAATTCTCGGGTTTTCTTCGTTTTATTGTTGAATTGATTTTACTTTCATATTTTGTTATCACTAACTATTACATTCCCAACAACATATATATTGTTCATGCTCATAAACCACGTTTAAATAAAATAATTGACAAAACAAAATATTGCCCACGTAAATCTCCATATGGTTGGGACCACAATGGTCCCTGAAGTTCAAAATTGCGCGAGACTTGCACAGTCTATTGTGACTTCAGGAAGTCCTGGCTTTGTGGCTCTTTTTTAAACATAATGTCCTGAGTAATAATACAAGAAAATTGGTTTGTATACTTTATTTACATACATGAACGTATATAGAGATCCATATTGAAGTCGTGTCATAACGCGTACTACATGCGTTACATTTCAAATAATATCAAGGTCTGTACAATTTTGTACGGTTGATTTTTATTTTTGGGATCCTGAATTTCCATGATAATATTAAATCATACTGGCGTTAAGCTTGACCTTTTGGCTAACAAAAAATGAATGTGTTTGTTGGAAATGTACAGACTCGTTTATTGTTGACTTCATGCTTCGTGTTTCAAATTTCCCTCTGAGAGAGTATCAAATACAATTCTCTAGCTTCACCAATTTAACGTGAGGTTGGAGACTTGTATTGTTTTCCCACTTTCATATAAGGACTATATCTGTTTTGGAAAATGAGTGCATCACCAAACTGTATTTGAACTTAAAACCCATCCTTAAAGATTGCCTGGAACTGATTTGTATTTAATTGCCTCGTGTGTCGTGACCCTTTAGACACTTTGCACTGACGTCGTAAGCGTCTACTGTCTGCCCCATGGTCTGATATTGTGAGAGTCAAACTGCATGTAAAGGAATGAGAATGTGACTCCCAAAATGGCGCACCCAAGATTTTTCGTGCGTGATGACGTCAGGTGGATTTGTGGATCCATGATACCTAATTTCTAAAGGCATTGAGTGTTGCGTAGCGACGTACTGGCATTAGCGCCGGTGTGGCAGGAGATCCTGTCCCCCCAGAGATTCTGTGTACCCCCCCCCATACGGCGAACTTTGTACAAACTTCTTCTGATAGCGCCCTCTTTTGAATCATCCTCTTTCAGCCAATGTTAATTTCCCGTTATGGGGGACAGAATCTCAGGGGGACAGTTTTCCCTATGACACCGGCTTGGATGTGTCAACTTCTCGGAATGATTACGGACATATAACTCAAAAAAACCAAATTAACTGTAATTGCATTTCTTTAAAGACGTATTGAAGTAAAGGTTGACCTTCAGTGAACTTTTAATGTATGAACTTCCTGTATTAAACCAGAAGTAATTCACATAGAAGCTTTTGATCCAAATTAGTGCACGACAGACTCATCCCCTCCTGTCCAGTTTAACATTATAATGCACTTTAAAATTATGAAGTTTTATCATCCTCATTATCTTATTAATAATCAGTTGATCACTTTCTTAAATACATTGCACATAATTATCCCTGCAGGACTTTCACTTTCATCTAAATACTGTATCTGTGTACAGCATAGAGGAAGAGTTTAAGGAAGACTAAATACTGAACTGGTATTTATAAAGAAAAGTAAATAGTTTCAATATGAAAGCTTGCTGATTATACAATTCATATCAGCACCAATCCTCCAGAGAACTGTCTGAAGTACTGTCAAAGTCAAGGAAAAGTTACATTTCAAGACCCTTTTAAATGACCTTTGCTTATTTCGATTGCTGCAATCGATATAACCCCGTTATGAACGTGCATGAAATCTCTGACAAAACACCATTCTGCGTTGTTGTCATTTAAACGAACCACCTAAATACAATGATGAAAGTTTCATTGGCTGGTTGGATGGTGTGTTTATTTAGAACTAGAGGATGGGATAAAGTCTACTTCCAAAATCCAATGATGACATTTCCATTTAGGCTTCATTGCGTCAAATATGCTAGGGCCGACGTTTGGCTAATTTGACCTGAAAATTTTAGTTTACACTTTAATTAGCTATTTTGATAGATTCGAGAAGTTATAAGCTTTCCTTTAAAGAATTTTACAGTTAAAAGGAATTTAACAGACAAATCTGCGAATGATAAGTGATATAGTTAAAAACTAGAAATCAATTATTGACCCTGGCATATGCGAAAGGTTTTGTATGTTTTTTGTTTGTTTTTAAACATTATTGTCTGTCAAAATTTGTTGGGAGGGAAAAAATTGTAATAATATTAGTAATAATTCATTCGGCGAAATTAAGGCTGTTCAACTTTGAGTGTTAATTATTTGGTGTGTTTCTGGCTGTAACTGTTACGTCAAATATTTAGTTTTGTTGAACATGATTCTGCTAGCATGTTAATTATTTCTTGAAACATTTGTAACTGAGTGAAGTATACGGAAAGTGTTTAATTTGTTTTAAACATGAGAGCCCAGGAGAGTAAACTATAAAGTCACCAAGGCTTTGGATCAAACTAATGATTCAGATCGACCAGAAGGAGGATAACACTCAGTGACAGGGTTCATACTTGAGCAGTTTTCTCAAGTCCAGCTTGTGGAAGATACTGCATAAGACTTTATGATACATGTTTTGGGAGTAAATTCATTTCCATCCAACAGTTTCCAATAAACATGATGAGCTTCATTTGCTTCAAATACAGGAAGTACACAGTTGGGCAGAGAAATCACAGACTCAATGACATGACAGATTCACATCTGTGAGTAATTCGGAATGAGTTTCTTTTGCTATGAATGAGGAGTCTACAATGTCAAGGCTTCATCCAAACTATTGGAAATGGAATTATCAATCTACGTCTGAGGAGTTATAGTCTTCAATATATATGAACTCAAACCGATTGATGCAACAAGTTGCTCAATATCTTCATCCGTCAACAGGCATCGGTACATTTTGAGCTCCTGGAGGTGTTTGGCCATTTTCTTCAAATGAAACGCCCATAATGATACACGGACACTTAAAGCATAATTCATTGACAGATCCAGATGACGTATAGTGGACATGTCACCCACTGACTCAGCAATGGGCTCCATATCGCATTCTTGCAGATTACACCCTTTCAAAGTCAGTTTATTAAGGTGGTTCATTTTCTTCAAATGCAGAGCCCACGATGATGCATGGCCACCCAAAGAACAATTCTTTGTCAGATCCAGATGAACAAGAGTTGAAATGTCACCCAGTGCATTAGCATCTGTACCTACCAATGAACAGTCTATCAAGTAAACATTTTGAAGGCAGTTCATTTTCCCCAATTGAGTACCCCAAGTTGATCCGCGGCCACCCAATGCTGCATTTCCTGATACATCTAGATCAACCAGAGTGTCACACATTGACTCGGCAATGGGTGTCACATCTTGAGCTACCAGTGAGCAAAAACGTAAGCACAGCTTCTGGAGGCATTCCAATGTCTTCAATTGAGAAGCCAACAATGACACAGAGCCACCCAAGGCTTTATTCACTGAGAGGTCTAGCTCAGCCAATGTTGATGGACTTGCCAACGATGATAGGATTTCTTCAGTAATGGCAGTAGTTAATGAGCTCTTAATCATAGAAAGAGATTGTAAATTACTCATTAGCTTTAGCGACTTTGCCAAATCTTTTCCAAACCTCTGGAAGTTAACACGATCCATAACCAGTTTCGTAACCTTTGTGAAGTAATCATTTCCTCTACTGAGGGCTGTTACACGCTTCAGAAAATAAAATAATGCGTTTGCACTATCATTTTTCCAATACGAAATGTTAATATCACCAGTCAGTACTGAACTGATAACATTTGTGGGTGGCAGTTCATGTGACTGACTCTCAAAATAACAAATAATGGCAAGTTGCAAACTTATGTCTTCATGCACCTTCTTTAAAATAAGATTTGTACATGTCCTATTG
Organism: Plazaster borealis; assembly: GCA_021014325.1. Lineage (NCBI taxonomy): Eukaryota > Metazoa > Echinodermata > Asteroidea > Forcipulatida > Labidiasteridae > Plazaster > Plazaster borealis. The sequence goes on from CM037474.1 coordinate 4,179,501, forward strand.
TCTCCACAACAAAATCGGATCAGATAATCATAACGAGAAAGACGGGAAGAACGAGGATGTGTCAAAATGGTACTCTCAGTTAACTCAGCACCAATCTGATCTAGGGTTCTGTTAAATTCTTCAGAATTTATCAAGCTTTGCCAGTACATCGCTGCGCAATACTCCAAAAACGTGTGGTGTATAAAAGACACACGTTGATAAGTGTCAAGCCCATCGATAACCCTCTCGCTAGTGAGGACGCCTGCAATCATCGCTGCAGATAGTGCACTCTTTTCAAAGTCCTCTTCTTTAAAGGCAAATGACTCATCTTTAGAAAGTAGACGACCTAGAGCAACCTTTCCAATAGAAATCAAAATCTCATATATTGCATCGTCTTTGATGTCTCTTGTTTTTCTTTTGATTATGTATTTCAGTGTTTTGTTATACAGTTGTGTCATTGTGTCTGGGAGGGTGTTCTCTGCGTCCCATAGCAAACACATTAGCAACAGTAGCATGGGACTCTTTGCCAAACCAGACAAAGTATCTGATAGACCTATCTGCTCTATAAGCTTGCTAGCCTTGTCATGATCCTCAAGGAAGTATTTGTTCACATATTCCATTATATCCATATATGAAAACCCCTCAATTGTCACATGAGTATAGGGTTTTTCAACCAATGATGAGTTGACTAATTTGTCAAGGGGAGCACGAGATGTAATAACTACCCAACATTCTGTACCCTGCTTTCGATTAAGAACATTGAGAGTCGAACCAAATGAAGATGTGTCAAGCGTAGCGATTTTAAATTCATCAAACCCATCCAAGAGAATCAATACTTTGTCTTGGTTGTTGTCAATAAACTCTTTCAAAGCAGATTGATCTACAGAGTCTTTGTCTAAGAGGTGATCAAAGATAGCATCCATTAAGTCTGAACTTTGTTTCAACGAAAGCATTTTTAGTACAAAAACAAGTTCGTACTTATTGAGCTTCTCACTGTAACTCAATGCCCAATCATAAGCGATTTTTTCAATTAGGGTTGTCTTGCCAATTCCTGCCGATCCGCTTATAACGACACGTTTGATTGGATTTCCCTCCCTTTGTGTCTTAAATTGGAAAATCTCTTCATAAGATTGCATCTCACATTTGTCATTCCTTGACTCAAAGTAGGACCTTTCTTTATTCATTTGTTTGTATGATTCCATCTCATTTTCCTCTGTTTGAATCTTCTCTCTTGTGTCAACTTGTTCAACTAAATGTAGCTTAGTGTAGATTTTCATTATGTGTATCTTATCATCATCAACCCATGGGAGCATCTGTACATAGCTACCTGTAGTTGTGTACACTTTCTTCAATGCCTCTTTAGCCTTTTTTCCAACAGCTCGAACTTGATCGAGGTCTGGTGTTCCTGTTGGAAAATATCAACAAAACCAAATTTTATCACTATTGCACCCACAACACAAGTGCTTTGAATATATATTATAATCACAAACTTGACGTTTCATTTGTGAACCTTACATTAGTCACCTAATTCTGTAAAATCACCCAATTTTTCGACACAACCACACCAGCTGGTTTTTCACCTCTACGTTCAAGTGAAAACGTTTGGGGGAATGTTAAACCCACAGACATAGGTTTTGTTTCTTTGGAAAAATAACCAAACAATTGATGTTATGAGCTACTGTGTCTCAAGTAGAAGTAGTTTCAGTAAATGTCTTTGGCATGACTGGTTCTTATTACGGTAAGTCAACACATATCACTAAATAAGTTGACTTGTGAGAATTTTTTGTTGTTATATCATGGCACTCGCTGAGCACCGTAGCTTCCATACTTAAAACCCCCTTTTTCCACTTGAACAACAATTTTATTGTCGACATTAAAAGCAGAAATTGGTATCAGGAGCCTTGGATTTAGGGTTCCTTTTTTTATACTCATAACCTCTGTGCTAATAATAATTTGTATAGTACCTGTTACATTCTGATTGCCTTTTTTGAATCACGGTTATTCCAGTAGAAGAGCCAAAGATGTCAGTACTTTGTTCCTAAATTGACAAGTTTTGTATATCAACCTGTGATTGGTTTGGACGCAACGCATATACAAGGGAAAGAATTGTATAAATACCTGTAATATTCTGAGGGACATGTGGATGCACGGTAATTCCAGTAACAGGGCCCAAAAAGACAGCACTACGGTCCCCAATTGACACTCGTTGTTGAAGATCAGGTTCAATATCTGGTGACATAAATCTTCCGTTTAGGTTCACATTCAAGGGAAAGACACTCATAAATTTGTTTAATTAAGTATTAATAAGCGTGTTCCAGCTCTTATACAACACTCAAAAATAATAATTTCCTACTATTAAGTAGGATACCAATCACTATCAGTATTTGAGGGCATTCGTGACTTAAAATGTGCGTGATACTTTCACGTCAATTCCCGAATATTGACACCACCCTTATGACAATTTTATTCACAATTGACACACTGTGGACACACTGTGGACACACTATGGACACACTGTGGACACACTGTGGATACACAGAGGACAATCAGTCGACACACTGTGGACACACATAGGACACACTGAGGACACAGTGTGGTCACACTGTGGTCACACTGTGGGGACACTATGACATTGTACACCACGCATGCATTAACAATATTCAAATTATATAAAATGAACTATTTAACATGTTTTTATTCATGAAAATTGAGTAATCGTAATTATTGCAAAACTTGTTTCGTATTTTATGGACAAAACAGCTAAAGTAATTGTTCTCATTTGTCTAAAATCCAAAATTACAAATTTGTAATTTTTAAAATTAATAGTAATTTATGCACAATAATTTCACAACCATAACTTAATGAGCGCACGAATGAGGGCGCCTTAAATGGGATCCCTGTAGTACCTAAAAGTAACAGCAGTAAAGTGGTAAGTCTATGCTTGCGTACTGGTGAGTACATAGTTGTGTAATTGTAATACTCGAATGATTGTGTTTAATTGTAATGTAATGCTGTTGTCATTGATTACTCCCAATTTGCAATACAAATGCGATACTGGATTTTAAATATTGTGTCATGGGCACACTATGGCAACACTGTGTTTTCTATGCGGTCACACTGTGGTGACACTGTGATCTCTATATGGCCACACTATAATGGTAACACTGTGTTTTCTATGCGGTCACATTGTGGTGACACCGTGATGGCCACACTATAATGGTAACACTGTGTTTTCTATATGGTCACACTGTGGTGACACTGTGATCTCTACATGGCCACACTATAATGGCAACACTGTGTTTTCTATGCGGTCACATTGTGGTGACACTGTGATCTCTATATGGCCACACTATAATGGTAACACTGTGTTTTCTATATGGTCACACTGTGGTGACACTGTGATCTCTATATGGCCACACTATAATGGTAACGCTGTGTTTTCTATGTGGTCACACTGTGGTGACACTGTGATTTATATATGGGCACACTATGGTAACACTGTGTTTTTTATGTGGTCACACTGTGGTGACGCTGTGATTTATATATGGGGACACTATAATGGTAACACTGTGTTTTCTATGTGGTCACACTGTGGTGACACTGTGATTTATATATGGCCACACTATAATGGTAACACTGTGTTTTCTATGTGGTCACACTGTGGTGACACTGTGATTTATATATGGCCACACTATGGTAACACTGTGTTTTCTATGTGGTCACACTGGTGACGCTGTGATCTCTATATGGCCACACTGTGACGACTCTATGTTCACAATGTTATGACAAATTCAAAATTCATAGTGTCACACACAGAGAACACAGTGTGGTCACAGTGTGACCACTGACTGGTTTACACAGATGGTCACTTCACATACAGAAGACCCACAACTGTGGTGAATGGGGGAAATTTTTAAGGGCATCATAAACTTCATCTTTGACGTCAAAGTTCACGCAAAGTTGCCAAACATTGTCCCACGTCATTAAAATTGACGTTTATAGTTTCCTTTTCTTGATTTTGCAACCTTGCTTGGATGTGACATCATCAAAAATGTACTTAGATAAAACATTGGAAAATTCTTAACTTTTTTTTATTGTGATCATTAACATCCAATTGTTGAGAATGTTTTTTGAATTAATTTAAAGTACAATTTCAGTCAAGATTAATTGTTAAATTACAATTAGGTCCATACGCCTACCTGTGTTTTCCGGAGATGGTAACACCGTTTGCTCCCCTTTTAATTAAAAAACACAAATACAAATATTATAAGTAATAACATTCTAGCATCAACAAATTTAAGCATCAGGTGCTTGCGTTCTACAAGCATTTTTCCCCACTCAAAAATGCGTGTTTTCAAATCGACATATAAAATTGCAGCAAATTTACAAAATGTATATTTTTTTTATTAGGCAACCTATGGAAATGGTAATTATATAAAAATGTATTTAACAACTTATATATAAAAACATGTTTTCAGTTCCAAACTGGAGTTTCACCTTTCGTAAAGTTTATACCAACACCATCCTTTCAGAGATACACTTCCGAATAAAAACTTTTAAGAAAAAGTTGTTGGGGTTTTTAATTTTGAGATCTCCAAACCTCATTGCTTATTTCGATTGTGGATTATTTGAACATTCATTTTTATTTTGTGTTAAAATAACTTTAGGTGAATTGACTACAGGAAGAAAAAAAATATATTTGAATGCATCCAGCAAATTCTCATGATCAAATTTTGCATGAAGTATGATTTCACACTTGGTCTTATTGTCAAGTCTTCCAAACTTCTAATCGAATAAGATTCTTGGTCTGAACTAGTCCAAGAATAAATATTTTTCCTCAGATAACGAGTTTCAGTGGAGTTTCCAACACTTCTCTCAAATGTAAATAAACTTATTTACCGTTGTATCTCCGCCAAACGCACAGAAAGCTCACTGTAAAAAAATGAAATGGTTTCGAAGCTGTAAAACGATGAGGCCCAAATACTGCAGTCATATTTTTATTTAAAGAGCTAATTCATGTTGGTAAAAGCGGGTTTGTATTTACTCGAGGAAAGTATGGCACATTTAATTTTTTTGAACAGGGACAGTGAATTTGTTGAGTTGTATTCTAAAAGACCCATGAACTTGTTTACTCAAAATGTAAAGCCGACTCAATGATACCTAACGTATTTTGGTTATGTATCATTGTTAAAGGAACGTTACAGAACTGGTAATTAAAATTTTCTTTAAGATTACAGACTTACATAAAACTTACACGGTCTAATGATGATGATAGTAGAAAACATCCCTAGAAATATTTCTGTCTGAAATGCCATATTTGACGAGAAATAAATAAAACTAATTTCCGATTAGAGTTTATCGCTCATGAGCGTTTTATTCATGCATTGTATAACACATGCAAATGTGTAATCGTTTTTTCACTATTTTCTCGTAACCCAGATGGCAGATCTATCTCAAACTTCTACAGGTTTGTCAGTTTATGTATATGGTGGATTATATAAAGTGCTTACACTGCCAGCAACTGTTTTGTTAGCAAAAACCAGTTCTGTAATGTTCCTTTAAATGTGGGTCACCATGTCCGACACGGTTGTGAACAAGTACTTAGGAGTGCTTTTTTGGTGGTGGGGGGGGGGGGGGTACACAAGCTGCTTAATTTGTATAACTTCCTAACCTTGGAGCGGATGTATCGTAAACATCTACTATAAAGGCGTATTGTTTGTCGATTTCGTTGAATGTATGAAAGAGAGAAAAAACGGATCACTCACATAACATTGCTACAATCGTACCAATCATTCCGAAAATAATGCCTACTACTGTACTATAGCTCCAACCAAGTCCTCCTGTCGTAGCAGTTGTTATTGACACTGTTGTGCCATGTAGGAAAGTTGTGCCCTCTGCTAATGCCGCCATTTTATGAGTGTTGTTCTACAAGAAGAGAGATTAAGTGGTGAGATTTGTATGTGTTCTACCCATTTTCATATTATTGCTCGCACCTAGGATATCTACGGTTTTTCCTGGAAGGACATAAAATACTCAAATATTCAAGGAAAATGTTACAACATTTCCCCATAGTCGTGACTTAACGTCAAATTTCATGTCTGCGTCATTTCCCGGTCGCAAATGTACCAGAAATATTTTCTTAGTAAGCTGTGTTGTCTGCTGGGGAGCGGGGTACCATTTGACCATGCCTCGTGACTTTGACTCCTCATCTCCCACGTGTCTCGTGAATGGGAACCATGGGTAATCCGAAACGGATCCAAACTACGTTTCCCTGGCTGTATCCTTTTGGGATCACGAAAGCTAAACACAAACATTGAGGTGTGACATCACATATGCTCGGACCTTACCTACCTAGCTTACTGAAAAAAATATTCATGGCAGACGTGAATGTTCGCATGCAGGGAAAAGTCACAGACATGAAAATTTGACATCAAAACTATTCAAAACTTGGGGGGGGGGTTGCTTCATGAATATTGTCGTCAATATTTAAGTCGTTGATGTTCGTTCAGGCCAACTATAGACTTACTGGTAATTTGGGGGATAAATACATTATTTTGGGTGGTTATTTTAATGTATCGAACCATTCATTCGTGCATTTTATTCAATCTCATTTGGGGGCGAGCGATGTGAGTGGATGGGGGGGGGCTTCCCCCTCTTCTCCCCTCTGGTTGCGCCACTGCTTGTAGCTGATGCATGGACAGCGGGTTGTGATATTAATATTGATAATAAGTACCGCTAGTCGATTAATCTTCTTGCTTTTGATACCTGGGAAAACATTATTATTTTTGGAAGGAACCAAGAAAAGTACAAACCAGAAGGGGCGTCAAAGGATGGGGAAAGAAAGGGGCAATGGTATCAAGTGTTACTTACCAGAGACCTGTTGATGCCTAGTGTAGTACAGACTGCAGATAACTTGAACCAGATCAAACTTCAATAAGGACAAGGTGAAAGATGGTAGAAAATCAAGCTTTTCCCCGATTCGGGATTTCAAATAGGCCTATCAGACAAGAAATTAGAGCATTGAATACAAAAATGCACTAAAGTTTGCCAACACATTTTTGTAACAATCGTCGTTAGATAGGTAAGAATCACTCAATGTATCAACTAGCTTTTAGTAGGCCCACACAAAATGCCTATACGTAATAACCCGTGTGTTAAAACTGATGGAGGGGCGTTGTCTCGTTCTGGGTTTCCCAAGCAATTCATGTCACCTGAGCAGCTGTATCGATCATGTGATACCAATCAACCAATCAGTGTGTATAGTTTTTGTGCGGCATTTTCCATACTCTTGTGTATTAATCATGTGATGTTTATACCTGAATTTTGACTGTTCAAGCAGAACATTATGCTGAGGTACAAAGGGAGGAATCTGGCTTGTGTATTGGTATGAGGCCGCGGTCAACACCATCAAAATGTGGCTATAGAAAACAGCTTTTGTGATACATGATTGGGAATTGGGTAAACTTTGGCTATTATAGCAAACAAAACCTGTTGAATTCCGAATATGACTGTTCCCACTTTCAAAAGTGCACACACAGGGGTGATATTAGACTTTCCCCAGTCTCCACATAGAGTACAGCGTAAATGTAGCTTGAAATTGAATTGTGTGACACTGTTAGTGAATTGTGGGTGTTTTTGTTAATTCCATGAACAGAAAAGATCTCGATGAATTCAACCCACTGCAATTTAATTTTTTTGTTTAAGTCTGGCAACACTCCAGAGATAAAAGTAGGCCTCATTTCCTCTTCCGAAGGTGACATTTTCCACAATGTGTTCATCGTATATGAAACACATCAATTACATTTTTTTTGAATAAAAATAATAAAATAATGAACAGAAATAAGTAAATAAATAAATAAATAAATAAATAAATAAGTAAATAAGTAAATAAATAAGTAAATAAATAAATAAATAAGTAAATACATCAGTTACCACTTAGAACTACGCCTTTTTATTCTGAGTCAATCCTTGCCTTCGAAAAATCGGGAGGGAGACTAAATTGTAATTATACTAGCTGTCTGGAATCTCATGAAGCCCATTGCTTAAATCTGTTGGGATTACTAAAAATTAAAGATGTGGTTCGTAAAAACAAAATATTGACCTTTCAAGAAGTCGCTGATAAAGGTGCGATATTTGAATATTAATGCGGGAAGAATTATGGGTAGAATAAACAACCAAATTGATCATGAACTGGTTTGTGACACGAGAGAGGGTCCCGCGAACCACATCTGTAATTGGATGGTTTTTGAAAATAATAAGGGTGAAAGTGTGCACATTTCTAAAACCACTGCTTAAAGTACTTATGCTAATCTCCTTTTAGATATATTTATTGTCCCAAAAGCTCAAAAGAAATGGCAAGAAGTGTTTCATTATGCCTCTCACATTGAGTGGACCATAATTTGGGAGAGAGGGACCATAAATTGTTGGATTCAGAAGATAAACAGTTTTGGTACAAAGTGAAACATAGAGTGCTTCCTACCAGAGATGTTCTCCTCAAGATACAAAATGTTCCTGACACTTTATATCCTCTTTGTAAAACTGAGAACGAGTCCCATCAGCATTTTTTTATTTACTGCTCGTGTACAATTAATGCTTGGATTTTTGTCGAATGTCTTCCGGCTAAGAAAATACATGGGTAACAAATACTTTTACCTTTCCGACCTTAACTGAATTTTGGGGTATCAGCTTAAATTAGTGCAAAGTGTGGTTGTTGTCAAAATGCTACGACAAATATGGAATATCAGATGTAAATTAATATTTGACAGTCACACATGTCTTACTGATGTTGACATAATTCAATGTTACAAACGGAATTTGAGGGCCTTTCTATTGTTTGAACACAAAAGAATGTGCCATGAAACCTTTAAGGCGGTGCTACACAGCAAACAAAGCGTTGTGTTTCTTTAATGATAATGGTGAGTTAAGTTTTGGGTTTTAAAGAGCTTCCTTCTCCTTCAAGTCATTGGGTTTTAGTGTTGTCTCCATTTGTCATTTATGTCACCTTCAATTGTATCATCATATTATAATTTAATTATCTATCGTTTGGGTCTTCGTTTCACGTGATTATGTCACGCTAAATTGTATATTATTGCATCTGTTTTTATTTTATCTATTTTGTTGTCCTTGATTGCTATTGAATAGCTATATTGCTGGACTGATGTGTGATTGTTTTGTTTATGTTGTTGTTGAACAAATGAAGCTGTATAGCTTCAATGCAAGAGAAGAAGAAAAAAATAAACAACAGCTAACACCATTGAGTTCGAACATTAAGTTGGTTCACTATTTTATTCTTGAAATATGAGAGAGTTGGGCATTAAAATTAATTACATCATTACAATGATATCACCAAGCTGCAATGTGAAGCGTCCAGTTTTCCATTCTGGTTATTACTAAACTTAGGTTCACAACACAGCGCGCTACAAGGAGTTTCGATCGATAAGGCTATACTTTCACAACATCAGGTCAAGCGATCGGCATTATTCGCAGCGTACAAACAGAGTCCTCGCTAGTCGAGGAAACGAACTGTTTTTCGAGTGAAGGAAACAATCAGATCTGTAATGGCCCTACAGCCAAATATCTTTCTCATGACATACTCTGACTGTGTGCCGAGTTCCATGCATGTATCACCAAAGGCACAATTCCCCCATCTGCCCTGTTATTTCGAAATGTCCTCAAAAACTTGTTCGTGTAAGTGTGAAACCTCTCCACGGACTCGTTATGAAAACCCCTCCCCAAGGCAAACTTTCCTACGTAATGGGAGTTGATGTGAAGAAATAAACTGGTGTATATTCTTCACACCCAGTGATTACTATGATATGTTATGCAGTTACAAAAATATTGCAACAGTTCAATACTTATATTAACAATCAATAATCATTAGGACCAACAACGTCCTATTAAGATTTGATTTCAAGTTCACCTTTTATGTTTTAAAGCCCTGGTTTGTTGATATTATAATAAAGTTGGTTTATCAACTCTGTTCATAACTGCAATCATGTTTTTGAGCTGTTTTGAAATTTTCTTGTCAAATATAAGAAAGACATTATGTCCCAATTTGAGCTTTGGGTGGATTATGACCAAAATATTTACAGATTCCGACTCACAAACAATTTAAAAACACCGTATAGTTATGTAAATCTTCATCTCATTTACATGTTTAGCATGCATATTCAGACTTTGTAAACAAATCGCCTCGTTTTACACAAAAAGTCACCTTGTGCATTCCAGGGCACTCCATGGCAGGCAAAATACTACACAGATCTTATGGGAAATATGCCCCTTTGTATCATAGTTTTAGTACTAATGTTGTTTTATTTCCGTTGTCCTATTTATTCACTCATCAGTGATTCTACTGCTATCTCTGGGCTCCTGTTACCAAATTCCATTATATAAACAACACATGAGAAACTATACGAGTACATCGATACAACTAAGAATTATAATATTTAGATTCAGAAATATTGCACGGAAGATAATAGTACAAATAAAAGTGATAATGACAAGAATTACAAGAGTTACAAATTATTGTAAATACCAAACAGCTGTACCACTTCCTGCTCTGTACATATTGCGCCTTCAGGAAGTCCTGGCTTTATGGTTATTTTTTAAACATATGTCCTGAGTAATAATTCAAGAAAGTTGGTTTGTATACTTTATTTACATACATGAACGTGATAGAGATCCATATTGGAGTCGTGTCATAACGCGTACTACATGCGTTACATTTCAAATAATATCAAGGTCTGTACGATTTTGTACGGATACTTTTTTTGGGGATCCTGAATTTCATGATATTAAATCATAATGGCGTTGAGTTTGACCTTTTGGCTAACGAAAAATGAATGTGTGTGTGGAAATGTACAGACCCGTTTATTGTTGACATCCAATGCTTCGTGTTTCAAATTTCCCTCTGAGAGAGTATCAAATACAATTCTCTCACTTCACCAGTTTAACGTGAGGTTGGAAACTTGTATTGTTTTCCCACTTTCATGAGGACTATATCTGTTTTGGAAAATGAGTGCATCACCAAACTGTATTTGAACTTAAAACCCATCCTTAAAGATTGCCTGGAACTGATTTGTATTTAATTGCCTCGTGTGTCGTGACCCTTTAGACCTCTTGCCCATGGTCTGATATTGTGAGAGTCAAACTGCATGTAAATGAATGAGAATGTGACTCCTAAAATGGTGCAACCAAGATTTATCTTGCGTGATGACGTCAGGTGGATTTGTGGATCCATGATACCTAATTTCTAAAGGCATTGAGTGTTGCGTAGCGACGTACTGGCATTAGCGCCGGTGTGGCAGTAGATTCTGTGTGGCAGTAGATTATGTGGTGTCCCCCCCCACCACACCCGAAGATTCTGCCCCCCCCCCATAGCGCCCTCTTTTGAATCATCCTCCTGGGGGACAGTTTTCCCTATGACACCGGCTTGGATGTGTCAACTTCTCGGAATGATTAACGACTACGGACATATAACTATAAAATACCAAATTAACTGTAATTGCATTTCTTGAAAGACTTATGGACGAAAGGATGAACTTCAGTGAACTTATGAACTTCCTGTATTAAACCGATTATTATTTCGATTGCTGCAATCGATATAACACCGTTATGAACGTGAATAAAGTCCCTGACAAACCATTCTGCGTTGTTGTCATTTAAACGGACCTAAATAAAATGATGAAAGTTTCATAGGCTGGTGGTTGTATGGTGTGTTTATTTAGAACTAGAGGATGGGATAAATAATACTCTTCCAAAATCCAATGATGTAAGTTCCATTAAAGATGCTAGGTCCAAATTTTGGCTGATTTGACCTGACAATTTAAGTTTAAATTTTAAATAGCTATTTTGATAGATTCGAGAAAGTTATAAGCTTTCCTTTGAGGAATTTTAAAGACGAATCTGCGAATGATAAGTGATAGTTAATTAACAAATAAAAATCAACTATTGTCCCTGGCATATGCGAAATGTTTTGTATGTTTTTTGTTTGTTTACAGCATTATCTGTCAAAATTTGTTGGAGGGAAATATTAATAAGAATAATTTATTCGGCGAAATTAAGGCTGTGCAACTTTGAGTGTTAATTATTTGGTGTGTTTCTGGCTGCAACTATTACGTCAAATATTTAGTTTTGTTGAACATGATTCTGCTATAGCATGTTAATTATAACTTGAAACATTTGTAACTGAATTAAGTATACGGAAAGTGTTTCATTTGTTTTAAACATAAGAGCCCAGGAGAGTAAACTATAAAGTCACCAAGGCTTTGGATCAAACTAATGATTCAGATCGACCAGAAGGAGGATAACACTCAGTGACAGGGTTCATACTTGAGCAGTTTTCTCAAGTCCAGCTTGTGGAAGATACTGCATAAGACTTTATGATACATCGTTGGTTTTGGGAGTAAATTCATTTCCATCCAGCAGTTTCCAATAAACATAATGAGTTTCATTTGCCTCAAATAAAGGAAGTACACAGTTGTGCAGAGAAATCACAGACTCAATGGCATGACAGATTCACATCTGTGAGTAATTCGGAATGAGTTTCATTTGCTACGAATGAGGAGTCTACAATGTCAAGGCTTCATCCAAACTATTGGAAATGGAATTATCAATCTACGTCTGACGAGTTATGACGCTTCGAAATACCGGGTCTTCAATATAGGCGAATTCGAACCGATTACTGCATTAATAATTAGCTCATCTTCATCCGTCAACAAGCATCGGTACATTTTGAGCTCCTTAAGGTGTTTGGTCATTTTCTTCAAATGAAACGCCCATAATGATGCACGGCCACTTAAAGCATAATTCATTGACAGATCCAGATGACGTAGAGTCGACATGTCACTCACTGACTCAGCAATGGGCTCCATATCGCAACCTTTAAGATTGCACCCTTTCAAAGTCAGTTTCTTAAGGTGGTTCATTCTCTTCAAATGCTGAGCCCACAATGATGCACGGCGTCCCAAAGCACAATTCCCTGACAGATCCAGATATACCAGAGTGGGCACTGACTCAGCAATGGGCTCCATATCGCATTGTCTCAGATTACATATTACAAGTTTCAGCTCCTTAAGGTGGTTCATCCTCTTCAAATGCAGAGCCCACGATGATGCATGGCCACCCAAAGCACAATTCCTTGTCAGATCCAGATGAACAAGAGTTGAAATGTCACTCAGTGCCACAACATCTGTGTCTTCCAGTGAACAGTCTACCAAGTAAATGTTTTGAAGGCATTCCATTTTCCCCAATTGAGGACCCAAAATTGATGCACAGCCACCCAATTTTGTATTTCCTGATACATCTAGAACAACCAGAGTGTCACCCACTGACTCGGCAATGGGTGGCACATCTTGAGCTACCAGTGAGCAATGAGCCAAGTACAGCTCCTTGAGGCACTGTAATTTCTTCAATTGAGGAGCCAACAATGACACATGGCCACCCAAGGTTTGATTCCGTGAGAGGTTTATCTCAGCCAATGTTGATGGACTTGCCAATGATGATAGGATTGTGGAAGTTTGGGCAGTAGTTAATGAGCTGTGTTCCAGAGAAAGAGATTGTAAATTACTCATTAGCTTTAGCGATTTTGCCAAATCTTCTCCATACCTCTGGGAGTTAACACGATCCATAACCAGTTTCGTAACCTCTGTGAAGGAATCATTTCCTCTCCCTAGGGCTGTCACACGCTTCAGAAAATAAAATAATGCGTTTGCACTATCATTTTTCCAATACGAAATGTTAATATCACCAGTCAGTACTGAACTGATAACATTTGTGGGTGGCAGTTCCTGTGACTGACTCTCAAAATAACAAATAATGGCAAGTTGCAAACTCATGTCTTGATGACCCTTTTTTAAAATAAGATTTGTACATGCCTCGTTGTCTCCACAACAAAATCGGAGCAGATAATCATAACGAGACAGGTGAGCATGAGGTGTCAACGCGGTACTCTCAGTTAACTCAATATCAATCTGATTTAGGATTCCGTTGAACTTTTCAGTATTTATCAAGCTTTGCCAGTACATCGCTGCGCAATACTCCAAAAGCGTGTGGTGTATAAAAGACACACGTTGATAAGTGTCAAGCCCATCTATGACCCTCTCGCTAGTGAGGACGCCTGCAATCATCGCTGCAGATAGTGCACTCTTTTCAAAGTCCTCTTCTCTAAAGGCAAATGACTGATCATTCGAAAGGAGAAGACCTAGAGCAACCTTTCCAATAGAAATCAAAGTCTCAGATATTGCATCGTCTTTGATGTGTCTTGTTCTTCTTTTGAATATGTATTTCAGTGCTTTGTTATACAGTCTTGTCATTGTGTCTGGGAGGGTGTTCTCTGCGTCCCATAGCAAACACATCAGCAGCAGTAGCATGGGACTCTTTGCCAAATCAGACAAGGTATATGAGAGTTCTATCTGCTCTATAAGCTTGCTAGCCTTGTCATGATCCTTAGGGAAGAATTTGTTCACATAATCCTTTATATCCGTATCAGAAAACCCCTCAACTGCCACATGAGTATAGGGCTTTTCAACCAATGATGAGTTGACTAATTTGTCAAGGGGAGGACGGGATGTAATAACTACCCAACATTCTGTGCCCTGCTTTCGATTAAGAACTTTGAGAATCGAACCAAATGAGGATGTGTCGATTGTAGCGATTTTAAATTCATCAAACCCATCCAAGAGAATCAATACTTTGTCTTGGTTGTTGTCAACAAACTCTTTCAAAGCAGATTGATCAACAGAGTCTTTGTCTAAGATGTGATCAAAGATAGCATCCACTAAGTCTGAACTTGGTTTCAATGAACGCATTTTTAGTTCAAAAACAAGTTCGTACTTATTGAGTGTCTCACTGTAACCCAATGCCCAATCATAAGCGATTTGTTCAATTAGGGTTGTCTTGCCAATTCCTGCCGATCCCCTTATAACGACACGTTTGATTGGATTTCCCTCCCTTTGTGTCTTAAATTGGAAAATCTCTTCATAAGATTGCATCTCACATTTGTCCTTCCTTGAAACAAAGTAGGACCTTTCTTCATTCATTTGTTGGTATGATTCCATCTCATTTTCCTCTGTTTGAATCTTCTCTCTTGTGTCAACTTGTTCAACTAAATGTAGCTTAGTGTAGATTTTCATTATGTGTATCTTATCATCATCAACCCATGGGAGCATCTGTACATAGCTACCTGTAGTTGTGTACACTTTCTTCAATGCCTCTTTAGCCTTTTTTCCAACAGCTCGAACTTGATCGAGGTCTGGTGTTCCTGTTGGAAAATTACAACAAACCAAATTTTATCACTATTATAATATTCTTTAAAATCACCAACTTTTTCGAGACAACCACACCTGCTGGTTTTTCACCCCAAGTGAAAATGTTTGGGGGAATGTTAAACCCACAGACCTAGGTTTGGTTTCTTTGGAAAAATAACCAAAAACTTGATGTTATGAGCTACTGTGTCTCAAGTAGAAGTAGTTTTAGTAAATCTCTTTGGCATGACTGGTTCTTATCACGATAAGTCAACACATATCACTATATAAGTTGACTTGGTGAGAATTTTTTGTTGTTATATCATGGCACTCGCTGAGCACCGTAGCTTCCATACTTAAAACCCCTTTTCCCACTTGAACAACAATTTTATTGTCGACATTAAAAGCAGTAAGTGTATCAGGAGCCTTGGATTTAGGGTTCCTTTTTTTCACTCATAACCTCTGTGCTAATAATAATTTGTATAGTACCTGTTACATTCTGATTGCCTTTTTGAACCGCGGTGAATTCAGTAGAAGAGCCAAAGATGACAGTACTTTGTTCCTAAATTGACACGTTTTGTATATCAACCTGTGATTGGTTTGGACGCAACGCATGTACAAGGGAAAGAATTGTATCAAATACCTGTAACATTCTGAATGACATTTTGATTTACGGTATTTCCAGTAGCAGGGCCCAAGAAGAAAGTGTTATGATTCCCTCCAATTGACATCTTTTGGACTTCAACCTGTGGTTGGTTTGGACTGACTGTATCAACACTAGAAGATTGCTGGCTGGGTTGGTCTTCACGTTCAATATCTGGTGACATAAATCTTCCGTTTAGGTTCACATTCAAGAGAATATGACACTCATAAATTTGTTTAATTAAGTATTAATAAGCGTGTTCCAGCTCTTATACAACACTCAAAAATAATAATTTCCTACTATTAAGTAGGATACCAATCACTATCAGTATTTGAGGGCATTCGTGACTTAAAATGTGCGTGATACTTGCACGTCAATGCCCGAATATCGACACCACCCTTATGACAATTTACTCCAGTCACCACAGCAAACACACTGTGAACACACACGGTCTCAAACAGCTCTGTGTTGCATACAATCTGTGGACATTCCTTTGTTGTTTTCACTTAAGACAAAACACGTTCTTCAACACTGGTGAAAACACAGCGTGGACGTGTCCAAATAGTGTTTCAAAACCCTGCCTTGTGTTGACCTATTTTGTTCTCAGGTCCACACTTCGTATGTAATGCTTGCCCACTGTGGACGACACACTGTGATCACGCTGTGGAAACACTGTGGACACACTGTGGACACCCTATGGACACACAGAGGACACACTATTGACACACTGTGGACACACTGTGGACATACAGTGGACACACTGTGGATACACAGAGGACACTCAGTGGACACACTGTGGACACACATATGACACACTGAGGACACAGTGTGGACACACTGTGGTCACACTGTGGGGACACTATGATATTGTACACCACGCATATGCATTAAATTGAAAATTGAAAATTAGAAAATTGAGTAATCGTAATTATTGCAAAACTTGTTTCGTATTTTATTGACAAAACAGCTAAAGTAATTGTTCTCATTTGTCTAAAATCCAAAATTACAAATTTGTAATATTAAAAATAATTTATGCACAACCATAACATAATTTCACAACCATAACTTAATGAGCGCACGAATGAGGGCGCCTTAAATGGGATCCCTGTAGTACCTAAAAGTAACAGCAGTAAAGTGGTAAGTCTATGCTTGCGTACTGGTGAGTACATAGTTGTGTAAGTGTAAAACTCGAAAGATTGTGTTTAATTGTCATGTAATGGTGTTGTCATTGATTACTCCCAATTTGCAATACAAATGCGATACTGGATTTTAAATATTGTGCCATGGGCACACTATGGCAACACTGTGTTTTCTATGCGGTCACATTGTGGTGACACTGTGATCTCTATATGGCCACACTATAATGGTAACACTGCGTTTTCTATATGGTCACACTGTGGTGACACTGTGATCTCTATATGACCACACTATAATGGTAACACTGTGTTCTCTATGTGGTCACACTGTGGTGACACTGTGATTTATATATGGCCACACTATAATGGTAACACTGTGTTTTCTATGTGGTCACACTGTGGTGACACTGTGATTTATATATGGGCACACTATGGTAACACTGTGTTTTTTATGTGGTCACACTGTGGTGACACTGTGATTTATATATGGGCACACTATAATGGTAACACTGTGTTTTCTATGTGGTCACACTGTGGTGACACTGTGATTTATATATGGGCACACTATAATGGTAACACTGTGTTTTCTATGTGGTCACACTGTGGTGACACTGTGATTTATATATGGCCACACTATAATGGTAACGCTGTGTTTTCTATGTGGTCACACTGTGGTGACACTGTGATCTCTATATGGCCACACTATAATGGTAACACTGCGTTTTCTATATGGTCACACTGTGGTGACACTGTGATCTCTATATGGCCACACTATGGTAACACTGTGTTCTCTATGTGGTCACACTGTGGTGACACTGTGATTTATATATGGCCACACTATAATGGTAACACTGTGTTTTCTATGTGGTCACACTGTGGTGACGCTGTGATCTCTATATGGCCACACTATGGTAACGCTGTGTTTTCTATGTGGTCACACTGTGGTGACACTGTGATTTATATATGGGCACACTATGGTAACACTGTGTTTTTTATGTGGTCACACTGTGGTGACGCTGTGATTCATATATGGGCACACTATAATGGTAACACTGTGTTTTCTATGTGGTGACACTGTGGTGACACTGTGATCTCTATATGGCCACACTATATTGGTAACACTGTGTTTTCTATGTGGTCACACTGTGGTGACACTGTGATTTATATATGGCCACACTATGGTAACACTGTGTTTTCTATGTGGTCACACTGTGGTGACGCTGTGATCTCTATAATGGCCACACTGTGACGACTCTATGTTCACAATGTTATGACAAATTCAAAATTCATAGTGTCACACACAGAGAACACAGTGTGGTCACAGTGTGACCACTGACTGGTTTACACAGATGGTCACTTCACATACAGAAGACCCACAACTGTGGTGACTGGGGGAAATTTTTAAGGGCATCATAAACTTCATCTTTGACGTCAAAGTTCACGCAAAGTTGCCAAACATTGTCCCACGTCATTAAAATTGACGTTTATAGTTTCCTTTTCTTGATTTTGCGACCTTGCTTGGACGTAACATCATCAAAAATGTACTTAGATAAAACATTGGAAAATTCTTAACTTTTTTCTTATTGTGATCATCAACATCCAATTGTTGAGAATGTTTTTTTAAATAATTTAAAGTACAATTTCAGTCAAGATTAATTGTTAAATCACAATTAGGTCCATACGCCTACCTGTGTTTTCCGGAGATGGTAACACCGTTTGCTCATCCTCAGGCCTTTGCTCCCCTTTAATTAAAAAACACAAATACAAATATTATAAATAATAACATTCTAGCATCAACAAATTTAAGCATCAGGTGCTTGCGTTCTTTATGCATTTTGCCCCACTCAAAAATGCGTGTTTTCAAATCGACATATAAAATTGCAGCAATTTTATATTTTGTTTATTAGGCAACCTATGGAAATGTTAATTATATATAAATGTATTTAACAACTTATATATAAAAACATGTTTTCAGTTCCAAACTGGAGTTTCACCTTTCGTAAAGTTTATACTAACACTATCCTTTCAGAGATACACTTCCGAATAAAAACTTTTAAGAAAAAGTTGTTGGGGTTTTTAAGTTTGAGATCTCCAAACCTCATTGCTTATTTCGATTGTGGGTTATTTGAACATTCATTTTTATTTTGTGTTAAAATAACTTTAACTTTAGGTGAATTGACTACAGGAAGAAAAACAATTATTTGAATGGCATCCAGCAAATTCTCATGATCAAATTTTGCATGAAGTATGATTTCACACTTGGTCTTATTGTCAAGTCTTCCAAACTTCTAATCGAATCAGATTCTTGGTCTGAACTAGTCCAAGAATAAATATTTTTCCTCAGATCACGAGTTTCAGTGGAGTTTCCAACACTTCTCTCAAATGTAAATAAACTTATTTACCGTTGCATCTCCGCCAAACGCACAGAAAGCTCACTGTAAAAAAATGAAATGGTTTCGAAGCTGTAAAACGATGAGGCCCAAATACTGCAGTCATATTTTTATTTAAAGAGCTAATTCATGTTGGTAAAAGCGGGTTTGTATTTACTCGATGAAAGTATGGCACATTTAATTTTTTTGAACAGGGACAGTGAATTTGTTGAGTTGTATTCTAAAAGACCCATGAACTTGTTTACTCAAAATGTAAAGCCGACTCAGTGATACCTAACGTATTTTGGTTATGTATCATTGTTAAAGGAACGTTACAGAACTGGTAATTAATTTGTTTTTTAAGACTACAGACTTACATAAAACTTACACGGTCTAATGATGATGATAGTAGAAAACATCCCTAGAAATATTTTTGTCTGAAATGCCATATTTGACGAGAAATAAATAAAACTAATTTCCGATTGGAGTTTATCGCTCGTGAGCGTTTTATTCATGCATTGTATAACACATGCAAATGTGTAATCGTTTTTTTCACTATTTTCTCGTGACGCAGATGGCCGATCGATCTCAAACTTCTACAGGTTTGTCAGTTTATGTATATGGTGGATTATATAAAGTGCTTACACTGCCAGCAAATGTTCCTTTATATGGGCCACCATGTCCGACACGGTTGTGAACAAGTACTTAGGAGTGCTTTTTTGGTGGTGGGGGGGGGGTACACAAGCTGCTTAATTTGTATAACTTCCTAACCTTGGAGCGGATGTATCGTAAACATCTACTACAAAGGCGTATTGCTTGTCGATTTCGTTGAATGTATGAAAGAGAAAAAAACCCGGATCACTCACAGATTGCTACAATCGTGCCAATCACACCGAAAATAATGCCTACTACTGCACTATAGCTCAAACCAAGTCCTCCTGTCGTAGCAGTTGTTGTTGACACTGTTGTGCCATGTAGGAAAGTTGTGCCATCTGCTAATGCCGCCATTTTATGAGTATTGTTCTACAAGAAGAGAAATTGAGTGGTGAGATTTGTATATGTTCTACCCATTTTCATATTATTGCTCGCACCTAGGATATCTACGGTTTCTCCTGGAAGGACATCAATTACTTATATATTTAAGTAAAATTTCATGTCTGCGGCTTTCCCCGGTCGCAACATTTGTTTGTTTGTTTGTTTGTTTGGCCTATACCGGAAATATTTTCTTGGTAAGCTGTGTTGTCTGCTGGGGAGCCGGGTACCATTTAACCATGCCTAGTGACCTTGACTCCTCATCTCCCACGTGTCTCGTGAATGGGAACCATGGGTAATCCAAAACGAAACCAAACTACGTTTCCCTGGCTGTATCCTTTTGGGATCACGAAAGCTAAACACAAACATTGAGGTGTGACATCACATATGCTCGGACCTTACCTACCTAGCTTACTGAAAAAAATATTCATGGCAGACATGAATGTTCGCATGCAGGGAAAAGTCACATACATGAAAATTTGACATGAAAACTATTGGGGGGTGGCTTCATGAATATTGTCGTCAATATTTAAGTCGTTGATGTTCGTTCAGGCCAACTATAGACTTACTGGTAATTTGGGGGATAAATACATTATTTTGGGTGGCTATTTTAATGTATCGAACCATTCATTTGTGATTTTTCTATTTCGGAGTTCTGAGTGGATGGGGGGGGGGGCTTCCCCCTCTTCTCCCCTCTGGTTGCGCCACTGCTTGTAGCTGATGCATGGACAGCGGGTTGTGATATTAATATTGATAATAAGTACCACTAGTCGATTAATCTTCTTGATATCTGGGAAAACATTATTGTTTTGGGAAGGAACCAAGAATTGTACAAACCACAAGGGGCGTCAAAGGATGGGGAAAGAAAGGGGCAATGATATCAAGTGTTACTTACCAGAGACCTGTTGATGCCTTGTGTAGTACAGACTGCAGAGATAACTTGAACCAGATCAAACTTCAATAGTGACAAGGTGAATGATGGTAGAAAATCAAGCTTTTTCCGGATTCGGGATTTCAAATAGGCCTATCAGACAAGAAATTAGAGCATTGAATACGAAAATGCACTAAAGTTTGCCAACACATTTTTGTAACAATCGTCGTTAGATAGGAAAGAATCACTTAATGTATCAACTAGTTTTTAGTAGGCCTACACATAATGCCTATACGTAATAACCCGTGTGTTAAAACTGATGGAGGGGCGTTGTTTCGTTCTGGGTTTCCTAGCAAATCATGTCACCTGCAGCTCCATCGATCATGTGATACCAATCAACCAATCAGTGTGTATAGTTTTTGTGCGGCATTTTCCATACTCTTGTGCATTAATCATGTGATGTTTATACTTGAATTTTGACTGTTCAAGCAGAACATTATGCTGAGGTACAAAGGGAGGAATCTGGCTTGTGTATTGGTATGAGGCCGCGATCAACACCATCAAAATGTGGCTATAGAAAACAGCTTTTGTGATACATGATTGGGAATTGGGTAAACTTTGGCTATTATAGCAAACAAAACCTGTTGAATTCCGAATATGACTGTTCCCACTTTCAAAAGTGCACACACAGGGGTGATATTAGACTTTCCCCAGTCTCCACATAGAGTACAGCGTAAATGTAGCTTGAAATTGAATTGTGTGACACTGTTAGTGAATTGTGGGTGTTTTTGTTAATTCCATGAACAGAAAAGATCTCGATGAATTCAACCCGCTGCAATTAATTTGTTTTGTTTAAGTCTGGCAACACTCCAGAGATAAGAGTAGGCCTCATTTCCTCTGCCGAAGGTGACATTTTCCACAATGTGTTGATCGTATGAAACACATCAATGACATTTTTTGAATAAAAATAATAAAATAATGAACAGAGTGTCTCACTGTAACCCAATGCCCAATCATAAGCGATTTTTTCAATTAGGGTTGTCTTGCCAATTCCTGCCGATCCGCTTATAACGACACGTTTGATTGGATTTCCCTCTCTTTGTGTCTTAAATTGGAAAATCTCTTCATAAGATTGCATCTCACATTTGTCCTTCCTTGACTCAAAGTAGGACCTTTCTTCATTCATTTGTCTATATGATTCCATCTTATTTTCCTCTGTTTGAATCTTTTCTCTCGAGTCAACTTGTTCAACTAAACATAGCTTAGTGTAGATGTTCATTATGTGTTTCTTATTATCATCAACCCATGGGAGCATCTGTACATAGCTACCTGTAGTTGTGTACACTTTCTTCAATGCCTCTTTAGCCCTTTCTCCAACAGCTCGAACTTGATCGGGGTCTGGTGTTCCAGTTGGAAAACATCAACAAAACCAAATGTTATCACTATTGCACCCACAACACAAGTGCTTTGAATATATATTATAATCACAAACTTGACGTTTCATTTGTGAACCTTACATTAGTCACGTAATTCTGTAAAATCACCAACTTTTTCGACACAACCACACCAGCTGGTTTTTCAACACTAAAGTTCAAGAGAAGCTATTTGGGGGAATGTTAAACCCACAAACCTAGGTTTTGTTTCTTTTGAAAAATGACCAAACATATGCAATGAATGTATGAGCTGCAGTGTCTCAAAGTAGAATTGGTTTTTAGTAAATCTCTTTTGCATGACTGGTTCTTATCACAGTAAGTCAACACATATCACTAAATAAGTTGACTTGGTGAGAATTTTTCTTTGTTATATCATGGCACTCGCTGAGCACCGTAGCTTCCATACTTAAAACCCCTTTTCCCACTTGAACAACAATTTTCTTGTCGACATTAAAAGCAGAAAGTGGTATCAGGAGCCTTGGATTTAGGGTTCCTTTTTATACTAATAACCTCCATGCTAGGAAAAATCTGTATATATATATATATATATACCTGTTACACTCTTATTGACTCTTTGATTCACGGTAACTCCAGTAGCATGGCCCAAGACGACAGTACTATGATCCCCAATTGACACATTTTGTACTTCAACCTGTGTTTGGTTTGGACGGACTGTATGAACACGAGACGATTGCTGGCTGGGTTGGTCTTGCTGAAGATCAGGTTCAATATCTGGTGAAAGAAAAACATCTAATGAGGTTCACATTCCAGAGAATGACACTCATACTTGCTAAATTCAAGACAGCGAGTTCCCATAATTCACTGAGTACAATCCACGCGTTTGTTCTCAGCAAATCAAGGCCTTCAGCTATAGACCTTTATCATGGTGCGGCCATCTTGATTTCCTCCCATTCAACTCAATGTAATCAAACCGAGGCTGGAAGGGGAAATAGTCGGGTTCCTTTTTGTACAATGAATATTAGCATCCATTAATGTGAAAGGATACAGGGAACATGACCAAGATGGTGGCAGCATGATAAAGGTCTATTGATCTGTCTCTTCTACAGCATCCTCAACTTCAATATTGACGTCAATTTCATACCTAACTTTGCCCCATGAAGGTTGACATCAATAATCTCTCCTGATTTTCCGTCCTTTTTTGAATGTAATTAACATGACTTAAACTCCCATTTAAACTAAAACAGTTTTTGATCATCAACGTCTTTATGATCATCAACATGTAGTTATTTGGAAAGAGTTTTGTGTAAAGTGCACTTCTCAGTCAAGATTAGTTGTTGAATTCTCCAAGTGAATATAAAAGCCTACCTCTTTCCTCTTGTGACGACCTTGGTGGCTCAATACGTCTTCGCTTCGCTGGGGAAAAAACTATTATAAATGATTTCACCTTAATTTAATTTTGGTTTCAAATAAAAGTAGATTTTCGGAATTCGGGAGACTACCAAGTTCTGAAAGAACTGTCCCGCTTCTTAACTACTACTTGGGCGGGAGGTAGAAAATCGGTCGGGACTACTACTTTCGCTTAGTGGATCAGGGGGACTTCTCGTTATTAACTTCACTACCGCGGAGTGATGTAGAAATACATATAAACTTAAATATATAAATACATGTTTTCAGTTCCAAAGTGAAGTTTCATCTTTTGTAAAGTTTATGCAAACACCAGCCTTTCAGAGATACACTTCCGAATTGAAAAGTTTTTAAGAAAAAGATATATATATTTTTTTACATTTTGAGTTCTCCAAATCTCATTGCTTGTTTCGATGTGGGGGGTTTTTAAAAATAATATATTTTTTAAATTTTAAAAACATTTTAGTTGAATTGACTACAGGAAAAATTACTAGATATTTTTAGGCCGATAATATGGCACCCAACTAGTTCTTATGATCATATTTTGCACAAATTATGATTCCACACTCGGTTTTATTATCAAGTCTTCCAACCTTTTAATCAAATCATTTCTTGGTTTGAATTAGAATATATATTTTCCTCAGATAACGAGTTTCAGGAGAGTTTCCAACACTCCTCTCAAATGTCAAAACAATTATTTACCATGGTATCTACACCAAACGCACAGAAAGCTCACTGCACCTAAAAATGAAATGATTTCAAAGGTGTTAATACCACCAAAGCCGTGAGGCCCAAATATTGCGTTCATATTTTTATTTAGAATTTAATTCATGCCGAAAAGAGAGGGATTGTATTTACTCTAGGAAAGTATGTCACATTTTATTTTAAACTGTGACCTTTTGAATTGTGAGGTTTTTCTTTTACTTTGTGAACTAACACGGTCCGCCATTTTGAGGAGTCAAATTTGGTTCTACAAAATGGCAGACCGAGTTAATTCAGTAAGTAAAGGAAAACCACACAATTTCGAGGCATGTGTGGATCATTATATTCTACTTATAAAACATCTTTCCAACCATATTCATTTCATAACAAACGCTTTTTATAGCACAAAGCGCCCAACCTAAGGCAACGTGAACCCATGAACTTGTTTACTCCGAATAAAAAGCTGACTCAATGATACCTAACTGTTGTTGATAATGGACCAACATGCCCGACAAGGTTGTGCACGAGTACTTAAGAGTCCTTTTTCTCTTGGTTGGTTTGCACAAGCTGTTTAATGTATCACTTCATAATCTAAGAGCGGATGTATCATGAACACCTACTCTGAAGGCTTATGTTTTTCATGGTTGATTGTTTTGTTGTTGACATCAATATTGTTGAATGTATCAAAGAGAGAAAACAGATCACTCACAGGTTGCTATAATCGCACCAATCACTCCGAAAATAATGCCTACTGTCGAAGCAGTTGTTGTTGACACTGTTGTGCCATGTAGGAAAGTTGTGGCATCTGCTAATGCCGCCATTTTATGAGTATTGTTCTACAAGAAGAGAGATTAAGTGGTGAGATTTGTATGTGTTCTACCATTAACATATGTTGCTTGCACCTAGAATATCTACGGTCACTCATGGAAGGACATAAAATACTTAAATATTCAAGGAAAATGTTACATTATTTCCCCATAGTCGTGACTTTATACGTCAAATTTCATTTCATGTCTGAGGCTTCCCCGGTCGCAAAATGTACCGGAAATATTGTTTTTAGTAAGCTGTGTTGTCTGGGGAGCCGGGTACCATTTAACCATGCCTAGTGACCTTGACTCCTCATCTCCCACGTGTCTCGTGAATGGGAACCATGGGTAATCCAAAACGAAACCAAACTACGTTTCCCTGACTGAGTGTATCCTTTTGGGGATCACTAGAGAGCTAAACGCAAACATTGAAGTGTGACGTCACCTATGCTCGGGCCTATACCTACATAGCTTATTTCATGGCAGCCATAAACGTTCGCGTGCACAGAAAAGTCACATAAATGAAAGTTTGACATCAAAAATATTCACAAAGGATGGGGAAAGAAAATCAAGCTTTTTCCGGATTCGGGATTTCAAATATCCCACAAGAAGTAAGAGCATTGAATATGAAAATGCACTGAAGTTTACAAACACATTTGTAAAAATCGTCGTTAGATAGGAAATAATAAATCACTGTTTCAAAGAATCAACTTTCTAGCTTTTAGGCCTCCTAACATAACGCCTACGTAATAACCTGTGTGTTAAAACTGATGGAGGGGCGTTGTCTCGTTTTGGGTTTCCCAATTCATGTCACCTGAGCAGCTGCATCGATCATGTGATACCAATCAACCAAACAGTCTGTTTAGTTTTATGCGACATTTTTCGTAATCTTGTTTTTTAATCATTTTTGCAGATCACACATTGATATTTCCCATAAACATTTTGTTTGACTTTGAAGATTTGTGTTTACTTGAACTTTGTCTGTTCAAACAGTTTAACATCATGCTGAGGTACAAAGGGAGGAATCTGGCTGGTGCATTGGTATGAGTCCCCTATAGTACTGTACGTTCATCCCACTAACTGCGTAGGTAGGGAGCGTAAAATGATATTAAAAACGGGGACCCTAGCTGGTGATAATGAGCATTAGCTCTGTGGCCATTTTATTTTGTACAATCTCAGTCGATCTTCCTCCGTAAAAAGTGAAGTAAAAACAGGCCATTTTTACCTTCATATCATTCTAAGAACTATTGTTGTTCTATTATTCCCTTTTCTGTTGAATTCCCCTGTGGGGTACAAGTTTAACAAAGAATTCCTTGTGGGGTCCATTGGTCTGTTGTGTTTTGGACCCCACAAGGATGGGTGGGTATGTCCACACACACACACATGTCTGTAAATCCCGCTTACCGAGGACTTCTCTTTGTTCTCCCATTGTTTGGACATGGTTTCCCCATTGGGTTTGTTCACGAAAACGAAGCGAGGGCGTCCTCGCTCTGTCAAACAACCGGATCCCTTTTGTTAAAGTCCTCGGTTTCAATGGATAGACATGCTCACTCACATACATATGGCAGTTACGGGTTACTTCCAGTGTTGTTCTATTTTTCCCTTTTCTGAAGAAATTCTATGTGATGGGGTAGCGCTAGAACAAAGAATTACTTGTGTGGTAGCATTGTTCTATTATTAAAAGTACCCCGTAAGTTGGCGTGTGTAAGGGCTCCCCCAGAAGCACACACGAAAATGTCTAATTACGCCACTGCCTAAAATTCCATGGCATCAGCAAATAATATTAATTTCAATAATGGTCAATACTGTACACGTATGAACAAATCATATTTATGTATGCTTAAAGGAACATTACAGAATTGGTTTTTGCTAACAAAACAGTTGCTGGCAGTGTAAGCACTTTATGTTATCCACCATATACATAAACTGACAAACCTGTAAAAGTTTGAGATCGATCGGCCATCTGGGTCACGAGAAAATAGTGAAAAACCGATAACACATTTGCATGTGTTATACAATGCATGAGTAAAACGCTCATGGGCGATAAACTCGGAAATTATTTTTATTTATTTCTCATCAAATATGGCATTTCAGACAGAATTATTTCTAGGGATGTTTTCTACTATCATCATCATTAGACCGTGTCAGTTTTATGTAAATCTGTGATCTTAAAGAAAATTTTAATTGCCAGTTCTGTAACGTTCCTTTAAACATTATCTTCGTGCACAGAAAGTATTGCTGTAAACTAACACTAACAGGGAAGCTTAAAGAGACCACTCGCGGTTTCTGTGTTTCCCGCTACTGATTATCATGGCCTTCCTGGTTCTCATATCAGAAAACAATGCAGTTATGATTTGGTTGATCTGATTTTTTTTGATCCGCGACAATTTAATATGAAAACCAAACCGCAAATTGGAGAGACGTCTTTTCATGGTATATGAGATCTCAGAAGACATCTTAATTATGTACTCTAGGTCTTTCTAGGTTAAGTCCAAAATATGATTCTTAATACTGTAAAAAAAAAAATTGTATACTCTAGTCCACTGGGTGGGCTGTACAATCAGCATAATAAAAGCCACTTTAACTTGGCAATAATGATACAGATCGGAATTAGAATTTGGGGCGTTTGGAGTGGAAATCAAATATTGTCAGGGTGTTTCCAAAAGAGATCCGAGTTCCCGAGATCCGAGTCCCCAGGATCCAAATACCTGCAATGCGAATCATCGGGATCCGAGTTACCCAGGATCCGAGTCACCGGGTTCCGAGTAAACCAGACATCCGAGTTCCCGAGATCCGAGTCGGGATCCAAATACCCGCAATGCGAATCATCGGGATCCGAGTTACCCAGGATCCGAGTCACCGGGTTCCGAGTCCCAGACATCCGAGTTCCCGAGATACGAGTCCCCGGGATCCAAACACCCGCAATGCGAATCACCTGGTTCCGAGTAAACCAGGATCCGAGTCACCGGGTTCCGAGTCCCAGACATCCGAGTTCCCGAGATTCGAGTCCCCAAGATGCACGTCCCCATATTTTCATCTATCGAGTCAATGGGGATATAACTATGAAGTCCTCGCGGTCCGAGGTCCGGTACCCTATCACACAAAACCAATTAATTGTTCTATATTTAAGAAATTTAGGCAAAGATGTTTTTCGGGTCGGACTTGAAAACCCCCCCAAAAAAAACATCTGAAGTCATCAGATTCCTTTTGGTTTTTGTTTTTTTTTTCATTTATTTTAATCACAGCTTATGTAGCCCTATATACAGTACTATTGACAGCTTTGTACATGTATTATAATGTTCAATATTAATATAAATATCCATATAACGAGCTAGAACCGAAACAATTATTTCGAAACCACTTGATATTATATAACTTGATACATATACTTATTTATACAACGCATTTTCCTTATAGTTTATCGCAAATAACCGTCTTATTTATTTACAAGGGGAAAATCAGTTCTGCCCCAAAGTATACACAATTGTCTGTACTATAGACCCAACGTTATTCATTGGCAAATGATACCGATAATTATCTCTCTCAGAGAAAGTAATGATGCCGTTGAAAAGCACCCCAACTTTTCTCACTAATCTGTCCATGCTCACGTAGTTGCAGGACAAGTTATTGACAGACCTGTGTATGGTGTTACACGGCAAAAACTGGGGTGTTAAAATTGACACCATGGGTGTTGTCACATTAAAGATACCGAAGACAGAATCAAAATTAACATCATAGGGTGTTAGGATAACACCAATGTAATTGTTTTGGCAGAAATTAGTGTTATTAACACCCTGTGGTGTGAATGTTTTATTAGTTTTTGGTATCTATATGTGACAACACCCATGGTGTCAATTTTAACACCCTAGTTTTTGCAGTGTCGTGAGAGGGGATGTACTCTTTTTGTACTCACCTTTGTTCACTATGTCTTTTTGTGTAACACGACATCAAACCATGTAGGTTTTGAGGCATTGCGTGGTGACGTATCAATATTTTTTTGTTTTCCTTCATTGAGATGTGCTTCTTGGAAACATATTGCGATCGCATTGAAAATGAGAATTTTGTTGCCAACGGCAACGGCAGAGGTGTATAGCTAGTTTTTCAAAACCTTGAGGTTTGGGCCAAATTGTTTGATCGATAATTACGAAAAATTCAAAGGTGTCAAAATATTTGAAGTCACAATTAAATGACTGGCTAAAAAAGGGGGTCCATTGTTGGCGGTAGTAGTCTTGGTCTACGGTAGTCTTTAAAGGGATTTTATACGTTTGGTCATTGGAACCCACTGTTTGTTTCAATCCTACATAGTTGTATATATATATATATATATACCATAAAACTAACCTGTGAAAATTTCATTTCAAAAGGTGGTAGCATTTTTGAGATATTGCCGAAAATCTGGAGCGGTTATGTCCACACAGGACGAATAATCTGCACTTGGAATACACAATCTGAGAAACGTTTCTGACAGAAACGCTTCTCAGATTCAAATTTGTTTGGATAAAAACTGATATGTCTTTCCATAACCACATCACTTCAAAGTGAAATGTTTCTCAACATGATTTATACTATCAGAAGCTGCTGTACTTCTTACCAAGTAAGTTTGTATTGCCATTAGTTTTATGAGTAATTACCAAACGTATACAGACCCTTTAAAGGCACTGTACACGTTTGGTAATTACTAAAAATATATATTACCATAAAAAACTGACTTGGTAACGAGCAACAGAGAGCAGTTGATAGTATAAAACATTGTGAGAAACGACTCCCTCTGAAGTAACGTAGTTTTTTGAGAAAGAGGTAATTTCTCACTAAAATAATAAAAGACTTCTTGCAAGAAGTTTTTATTCCTATCTGAAAGCACACAAATTTGTACAACAAGGGTGTTTTTTCTTTCATCATTTTCTTGCAACTTCGATGACCAATTGAGCCCAAATTTTCACAGGCTTGTTATTTTATGCATATGTTGGGATACACCAAGTGAGAACACTGGTCTTTGACAATTTCCAAACGTGTCCAGTGCCTTTAAAGGAACATCCGAGACTATTTTAATACTGTAGTACAATCCTGATGATTCGCAAATGATCATTGAATGTAAATGTCTATGTCCGAGATATGATTTGAAAGCCACCGTATAGCGGTCGTTCTGTTTCAAGTTGAAATGCATTCGTTCATTGTTGGCTGTTCGCATTTGTAGACAGAGCTTGAGACACTGTCCCAGTTACCACATCTCCAGTAACCTCGTTCCCAACGCGGGCAGCGTGTCGCCCCATGCAGAACGCCTCTCGTACCCCTCGACGAAAAGGCTTGTTCGTAAAGATGTAAACGATCGGATTCACGCAGGAATTCGCCGTAGCTAAGATCACAGTCACGTGGTAGTAGGGAGACTCGAATCCCTCGTGGACACCGAAAGTATACAGCATGAAAAACATTTGATTGGGGATCCAGCAGATGACGAAGGTTATGACGAATGTCAAAAGGGTGCGAGCCAGTTTCTTGGTTGTCCGGAGTTGCCACATCTTCTCCTGGTCGGATTGGTTGCGGGCAGATGAAGCTGAGGTGGCAACAAAATAATAAGTGCTATTAAATAAAATATAAAACAGAAATATCAATCATAAATATGTAGTGAACGCAAGTGCGCCCTAAATTTTCCTAGGGCCTGATGCAACTTTCTTGTTTGCATATTTACCGTAAAATCTTATAGTTTGCGTCCGCGACCTCAGGACCTTTCTCTTTTCCATTTTAGCTTTGCGCGGGAGAGAGAAAGCACATTCTTTTATGTAAGTATATTTCTCTCTATTTGTAGGGAGCATCTGCCTATGCTCCGAATACTGTTTTCTTTGGGAGGAATAATGTCCTTGAGCTCTCTGTGAGTATGGGGTAACTTTGGCACCCTGGGTAACTTTGGCATTATTTTTTTTAACCGGGGGTAAAATCGTGATATGCAGCTTCTATGGTATTATGTTTAGGAAAACAAGTAACCTTTAAAGTTTATATTTGTAATTAATCTACCTTTTCAGAGTAAATAATAACATGTTAAAAAAATATTTATACATTTATGTTTTTATGTATGTATTTTTTAATTTAAAAAAAATATATGTATAACGTATTAACAAAACATTTTGAACGAGGCTGATTTTTTTAAATCACTTTGCGTGGCATCAAAATATGTAAAGAAAACACACCGTTTACGTCTATATCGAGCTTTTTTTCTTCTTTTTTCCCTCTATTTAACACAAAACATATAAGCTGCCAAAGTTGCCCCAAACCCAGGGTAACTTTGGCAGCATATTAATTGACCCCCAAGGGGTTTAATGGAAAAAATAATTCTAATTGTTCATGATCACTAGGGTAGAGGATGCCCCTAATGTCACATAGAAGTTCAAATAAGCATCCAGCTACAACCATGGAAAAATATTACTGCACCATTCATACAAAAACCTGCCAAAGTTACCCCATTTTACTTTTGTGTATTAAATCATCTTTTTATCAGCGGAATATTGAATTTTGAGGGTTTGTATCGGATCGGATACACACTATTTATTTAAACATGTAATGTATGTACACTGTATGTAGCCAGCCCCCTGTGGTGACCTTTCAACCCTTACACGTCACCCACTGGGATGTGCTATTTGTTGAAGGATTAACTTGAACCAATTCAAATGCAGGAGATCCTTAGACGTCATCGTGTGGATTTTGCTGTAATATTGTAATGAATGCTCGTCCTTTTTAATTTAGAGGGCCGTACTCATTTATGTGCCTCTGCAGTCATATTTGTTGATTAAATCTGATTTTGAATTCGAGACCTTGCATGTCCTCATAAAGCGCAATTCCTGGTGCGGTTTTTATTCCTACATACACGAAGTCCAATAACCAGAGTACGGTACTTATTAATAAACACATGAAAGTAACTTGATTCAGTTTTGTTGATGACTTGATTTGTCTACAAGCGACATTTGTCCATGGTCATTTGTCTTTAGTCTAATTGTATTAATAGTCAAAATATTGCGGTTTTTGTGGATTGGTCAGAAAAACTGATCGACATCCGAGAAGAAAAATAATTGCTGACCGACTTTGGCAAAAAAAGTGACCAACAGTTTGCCACGTTCCGTAAAATATTAGTCGGTATAGGAAGTTCAGTTTTTAACTTTTAGTGCCAGACAATATTGCATACTTTCACAGATGTGAAATATTTTTCTTTGAAACGTTAACTTCTGTTGACGTCATCACGACGTCACATCTGTCGTTTAAATCTTATCGGAGCATTGTACGTTTTGGGGGTTTCGTTTGGAACACTTTAACATGCTGTTTGAATGTCTCTGTGCTTTGTGTTGGGTAACTTTGGTGCATTGAACCCTACCGTGTCATAATTTCTTTCGGGCATTGATACTTTTGTGTGTGTTTTACACATGATAACTTCTTCCCAGCTCTTAACCTTCCAGACCTTGCTTCCTTGTGGGGCCCCTTCGCAGTATCCCCCCATTGTCCATACCTATTCTTTGCTTTAACCCCATTATGAATGTTCTACTTCTTATTCTGTAATTTAGATGTTTCGATATTGACCCTCTTGCATCGGCCGCCGTTTCTGAGGTCAAGCAATGGAAACGGGCAAGCGCGTACGCGCCACGCACCACTCTCAACCAATGGGAGGTTTTCCTTTGATCTCAGTGAGGGCGCTGTTTGAGCTTGTGACGTCATATGAAAAGGGTCTAAAACATGGGAAATAAGTTGAAGCTGAAGTTGAGTTGCTTTGTTGCACTACTTGCAAGACGGCCCTAAACTCATCACTCTAAACAGAACGCATCCTTTTACAGGATTCTAATGCGAACCTAGAGTACACGTTAACAATTACGTCAGCATATACTTACATAATCTTGCTTTAAGGGCCTTCACTTGTCTCTTCAACGTGGCGATAACAACCCATTGCACCCAAATCATAAAGAGGAATGGTGCCAAGAAGGTAGAGATGAACAGAGCCAATCCTGTGGCTGCCCGAGACGCGCCATTCGGCCAGCCAACAAACGTACAACCGGCAACATCCTCTTCGTCGTACACGAACACGATGAATGAAACAGAGAGGGCGCCCATGATCCAACACGCAGCAATCATGATGTATTTGTTTCGTCTGGTGAGCACCAGCTTGTACTTGTGCGGATGAACGATGGCTACGAAGCGCTCCAAGTTGATTGTCACGAGTCCAAAGACAGACGTGAACGCGCATACCCAGGAAATGTACTGGCTGGTGTAAAACCGGCATCTGAACTCACCGATGAAACCCGGAATTGGGTGTAAATCGCCGGTGGTTGGAACAAGTTTATACGGTATTACAAGAAGACAAACTAAAAGGTCAACAAAGGATAGGTGCACCAAGAAATCACTGGTGTTTGACCTCAGAGACGGTACACGAAGAAGTACGAAGGAGGCGAGTAGGTTACCAACGATACCAAGTACACAGATGACACCGTAGAAGGACAACACCAACCAGCTGTTTGCAAAGTTTCCCCAGTAGAAGGCGCCCTCATTGTCAACACTTCCTCCAGTCTTGTAAGTTGTCTCGGACATTGTCACTTTGCAGAATTTCTTTTTTTCCCTCCCAAATACAACGATTTAATGGACATCAGTCGATTAAGAATTAGACAGCTACTGGAAGGAATCAAAACGTAATACAGTTTGTTAGGAAACAGAAAATTGAATAAAAAGGTAAACTGGAAAAGGGGAGCGTATGGAAAGCACCGTTAGTAGTATACACCCGTGTTAGCAAAATTTACGACATGAATGTAGTTACGCAAGGATGATTCCATTTTTTAAAGGGGGTTTGCGTTTAGCGCCATGTTGAATGACAGTGTACAGTAAAACAAATCATGTCATCGATGTTTTTACAAAGTGACAAATGTGACAAAAATTATGAAATTTGTAAAATAGTTATTGTTGTGAGTCATTTGATCGTTTTTTACGTAATATTTTCGTGATAACACTATAAATTAGCATGACAGATGAATCACATATTTTCATTTTTTTGCTTTTATGAAGTGACAAATCAAAATTCGCCACAATATTCATCAAATACATAGCATGGGCACGGTGTCAAAATGGGCGTGGTTAGATTTTTGCGTTTTTACGAAGTGACAAAACCGTGCATTTACGGTTTGACGAAGTGACAAACCTAAAAAATACATTGGTTTGTACACATCGCAGGTCTGCTTTTTTTACGAAGGGACAAAAGTGTTTTTAAAAATTAATAACTCAAACAGTTAGACGATCGAAAAAATACTGAAGAATCCAGCTTTATTTTGATAGTTCACTTTTAAAGAAATACTAGCAAGAAACAATTTAGTTCAACGTCAAACTTGATTTTCTAAAAACACGTATTTTCCAGTAAAATATTTGCTCTTTGCAAAATATTGTCCCGCTCGAATGTTCGACTCTATTTTCAATTACTTTAAAAATGTCTCGAAATTATTCAAAGTGTTCAAACAAATATATCAAACGAACGAACTCCATCAACAGTTCGAGCGAATTTCTATTGTCATTACTGAGAAAATGATTAATTTTAGAGCTAGAGCTAGAGGTTTGTAATTACTTCAAACATTAATTACCATAAGAACTTGGTGAGAAGCACTGCAGCTGTTGATAGTTTAAACTTACTTCGGTAGAAGCACTGAGAAATGATTCCCTTCGAAGTAATATGGTTTGGGTAATAATATTGTTCACCCCAAAACTTTTGAATCTGAGAAACGCTGTCACCTCGCTAAAGATGGATAGATTCGATCTTCTTGTGAAAATACTGTGACAGTTTTGTTGCTGTTTTCTTCAGTAAATATATTATTTTGCCTATAAATAAGCATTACGTTGACAAAAAACAATCTATAAACCCCACCTTTAATGTAGTGAATATGTGGAGCTCTCCACTCAAGAATAAAATCCTTTCAATTCTACGCTTATCTAATCTTTAAATGTCAAGGTAGAATAAAAAATGCACTGATGAAAACCCCCAAATTATTTACGATTGACGATCTAGACATACCTTTGGGCTTTCAAATAGTCTTCAATATCCATACATGACTGGAAGAAGAAAACACAGAAAAAGAATATATCTTGCAACAGCAATACGGTTTTTAATTCAATTTCCTCGGACAATGTCTATGATGGGGTACCATTTTTTTATTTTTAGAGCAATCACCAAGTCTGAAGCAAATGTTGTTCCTCACAGCCGGAGTGCGCAATTCGCTCATTGTTTTCGAATGTTTGAGTTCGATTTTAATTGAATAAAATCAAAATTGAAAAACAGGGATATATTTGTTAGGTAAATCGCGGCTTTTGCGATATGTCACGTAATAGTCCTATTGAAGGTCAAAGTTGAAATTTCTGATACACACACAACATGTGTCATCATTTTAGTCTGGTGCACATTTTATTTTTTCTGTTTTGTCTGCTTTCTATGACTAGTTTTCCTTTTATCCTTTTGACTTGATGTACAGAATGTCCGCATTTCAGCCCTTGGCTGCCATGTAATATTTTTTTAAATTAAATTCTAATAAATAAACCAACAATGAATGAGTGAATGAATGATTGAAAAAAATTGCGCGATGGTAAAGTTATGGCACCTTAAAATCTGTAAAAGTCTTTTACAAAAATTAAAATTATCTCTCTTTATTAACAACCTGGGCTCGATTTCACAAAGCATTTAAGCACAAAAACTAGCTAAGCACACTAGGAAAACTAGGTTACCAGCCAAAATACAATACAGTTACCATTGATGTGACTGGTACCCCACTCATTTCTTGCTTAGCAAAGAAATTTGCTTTGCAAAATTTTCTGCTAAACAGCTTTTTGAAATTGGGCCCTCTCGATTTCACAAAGCGTTAAGATTCATCATAAGATGAGTTGTCAGGATTATTGTGAAATCACATTTTGCTTAGCAGTTAAGATTGATTCGCAGTTAAGATCGATCTTGGTGCTTCGTGAAATCGAGCCCTGAACCATTATTGTTTGTGTTGTGTAAATCTGTTGAATAGAAACTAACGGCAGTTGATATAGTACGGCAGGGAGTTGGTTTGATTTGTGCCTTTGGTGAGACAAACATTGAATTTGGTACACAGTCAGAGTGTGTTACGAGAGAGATATTTGGCTATAAGGCCATCGCAGGTTTGTCCTATAAACAAAATATGGGTAGAATAATGCAGACTTTTTGGTTAATTTGAAAGTTACCTATTAATCTACGTCAATTTGATGTCAAGGGATCTGCGGTGGCCCTAAATAGAAATAACAAGCAACGGCAGCCATTTTGACAACATTTTGAACATTGCTTGTTATCCTACTTTTTTTTTAAAGGACAAATCCTCTGAGATTGCCCTGTAGCCAAATACCTTTCTGATGACATACTCTGACTGTTTGCAAAATTCCATCATGCTTGTATCATGAAAGGCACAACCCCAAATTATTATTTCCCCTACCTGCCCCACTATAAACCTCTAATTTATATTTTGAAAACCTAAAATCACAGTGATTTATATGTACGTTGTCTGCTCTACTATAGCTGGCGATCCTTACTGTGATTTTTTTTTGCGAAAATTTAACTTCTCCAATGTTGAAATTTTGACGTACATATTTGGTAAATTATTTACAGTAAAACACAGAAATAACAGAAGAAAAAAAAGAGAGAATGAAGACATTTATTCTATTACATAGAGGGCGCCTCAATTGACAATTATAATAGGAACAATTCTGAACCTACTGTTACAGAAAACATATAAATTAAACCACGCAGACAACAATGTTACTTATCAAATCCGCACTTTAAAGGCACTTAACACGTTTGAAAATTGTCAAAGACCAGTGTTCTCATTTGATGTATCCCACCATATGCATAAAATAACAAGCCTGTGAAAATTTGGGCTCAAATGGTCATCGAAGTTGCAAGAAAATTATGAAAGAAAAAACACCCTTGTTGTACAAATTTGTGTGCTTTCAGATAGAAAGGCTTCAGGCCTGAAGTATTTTATTATTTCAGTGAGAAATTACCTCTTTCTCAAAAACTACGTTACTTCAGAGGGAGTCGTTTCTCACAATGTTTTATACTATCAACAGCTCTCCGTTGCTCGTGTAAGTTCTTATGCTAATTATTATATTTTGAGTAATTACCAAACGCGTTCAGTGCCTTTAAGTGACTCGTGTACGGTAGGATTTATAATGAAATATTGTTCCACTGATCTGTTTACATTTTGTCAGTCCGTGACTGCCGAGAAAAAACGAGAGCAATAGACCGTGTAATAAGTCTCGCGACGATAAGGTCACCATTGAGCTTCCGGGCACCTCTGAGCCATAACCTATGGGAGATAAACGTGGGTGCAATTTTGTGTGATTTTTATTTCTGTCAAATCACTTTTTCCAACCCCAAAAACATATTGGTGGAATGATTGCATTTAAAACTAGCAACGTAATAAATAACAATAAAATGAAATCTGGAAACTTTAGAGAGAATGTAGAAATAGTTCTCGACCCCCAACATCCGGCTAGATGTGTCAAATTGCGAATTTACGCCGACTGTTGCGCAAACCGTGTCGACTGCACTAACAAACCGAAGTTAGGTTCGATTTTAAATCAGGAAATTAGTGCTTCGTTACTTTTAGCGCGAAAACAGACCTTGTGTCGCATGGATTTTACGTGATGCTGCATGGCGTCGCCGGGACAACAACGTCATAGTTTCGCGCGGTGTGGGTACCGTACCGTACTACTACTAAATGTAGCAGTTTGCTCTAATTTACACGCGTGTACGTCAAGGATCACGACGATCGCCTTTTTATTGCATGTTATTTATGGTCAAACGTCAGGCGGAAATTAAGGTCAGCTTTAAAAATAAAAAAATAAAAATCCAAGATTTGCGAAATTGTTTACAATTTACAATTTCTAAATGTAGCTTTTTTTTATATTAAAATCACATTCAATGGGTGAAAGTTGTAAAAACATCGCAATACAAGTTCTTTTAAAAAACAACTGCCACAAAACACGCTAAAAGCATGCTATTGATCGAGGTGTCTGGAAGTCCAGATTCTCGCAAAAGCTTGTACGCTCTCGAGCTCAACTTACACAGTCTATTTGTGACGATTTTAAGCTGTCAGACAGACTTTGTTTTTTGGTATTAAAACTCGCCCTTTCAAACGATGGTCGGCCGACCATCGTTTCAAATAATGACACAAAATGAACTATCATCTGGCGAAACGATTTCACTGGATACTTGGGAGTCAAGTAAGTTATTTTGTAGTAACTTGGATTTAAATTTGTTTCATGTCTGCAATGAGACTGTGCAAGTCTCGCACATATTCGAATTTCCGGGACCATTGTGGTCCCAACCATTAAAAAAATAATAATAATACAAATTGTTTCGTCAATTATTTTAGTTTAAAGTAGTTTATGGCCATGAAAATTATATATGATGTTGAGAATGTAATTCTATTTCTCAGTGATAAACAATATGAAAGTAAAACCAATTCAACAAAATAACGCAGAAAACCCGAGAATAAGACTTGACCTCCGTTTCCGGTTACTTGTAACAATATAAGAATGCTGCCCAATGTGCTAGACGTGCACATTCGGGCGTGATTGGCAAATGGGGTTTGTAACAATAAGCATCCTCGTCCCAAGTTTAAATTTTGTTTCAAGGTTAATTTGATAAATTATGTGTATTATACACAAATTGTTTTTTTTTTAACAACTTGCTATGGGTATTTTTATTTTCAAGAATTTTGTATAAATATAATTTTAAAAGAGGTTCTGATTTCATAGAAAAATAAAGTCTTCGTTCGAGTTTTTATTTTGTTGTTTTCGATATGCGCGAGACTTGCACAGTCTATTGATTAAACATTTAGCTCAATCATTCATTGGAGTCACGAGGAAACAGTGAGACCCCATTTTATGTTTATACTGTTTTTATACATCATAATTCGAGCTGGTAAGATCAAAACCAATTGTTTTACTCAATTTAAAAAAAAACCTATTCTTTTCTGGCAAAAGTATTTCAAGGAAAGTTTTCCACCGGGATCCTCTTCATACCATAAAAAGTTAAGTGCAAATCTGTGAACATTTAACATATTCTTTCTTACCAATGCCGTACACACCATAAAGCAATTGAGCGGCCCCTGAAATGTACAGCCTTAGCCTGTGGCCCGGACATAAGAACGTAGCCCCAACATGCACCCAAATTTAACCCGGACTTAAATCAGATCCGGGCTACATTTTAGGCGAAAGGTTTGGGCTTGCATTTATAGACCATGAAACCTTTGTTAACAAAAAAGAGTGATCTTGTACATTCCAGGGCATTTCTTGGCAGGCAAGATACTACACTAATCATATGGGTACATTCTGTGCAATAATTTCCACATAAATTCAAGGGTTATAAAAATAACAATTGAACAAGTTTTGAGATGTGCCCCTTTTTTTCATATCAAAGTTGATAACAAAACAATCAGACAGTACAATCTCCACAAAATATGAGATTTAATGTTGTCTTCCATTGAGCTGTGTACAAATCATGCCTGTAGGAAGTCCAGGGGTCGATTTCACAAAACTCTTCCTAAACTTAGGACTAGTCCTAGGCAATAGGCCTATTACTGGTCTTAACTTCAGATAAGACTAGTCTTATCTCTTTGTGAAATCGGCCCCAGGCTCTGTGGCTCTTCTGTAAACGTGTGATGTCACAGAAAACATTTAAAGGCAGTGGACACTATTGGTTATTACTCAAAATAATTATTGGCATTAAACCTTACTTGGTAACGAGTAATGGGAAGCTGTTGATAGTATAAAACATTGTGAGAAACGGCTCCCTCTTAAGTAACGTAGTTTTCGAGAAAGAAGTAATTTTCCACGAATTCGATTTCGAGACCTCAGAATTAGATTTTGAGGTCTCGAAATCAAGCATCTGAAAGCACACAACTTCGTGTGACAAGGGTGTTTTTTCTTGCATTATTATCTCGCAACTTCGACGACCAATTGAGCTCAAATTTTCACAGGTTTGTTATTTTATGCATATGTTGAGATACACCAAGTGAGAAGACTGGTCTTTGACAATTACCAATAGTGTACAGTGTCTTTAAACGTTGCAAACAAGACTTACCTCGTCAAAACTATCTGCCATAGAGCGCTGTTATTAACACAGGTCGCCAGTAACCGACGACAACTGTCCCGCCCAAATTACAGCCTGCTTCTTATAAACGACCCTCTCTTATTGATGAGTGAAATCATGCAAGAAAATATTTAAATAATAGCAATGTTAAAGTGCGCCGTCTACCTTGTGAAATCGTGCAAGAATATATTTAAATAATAACAATGTTAAAGTGCGCAGTCTATCTTGGTAGCCTGTTCCGAGGCGCAGATACTGCAAGATTTTAATGTTCCTGATCACTTGAAATAATCGTGACTTCGTTTGGAGACCCGAGTCCAGAGGTTTCCCTACAATTGTCACGAATGAGTAATTTTTGAAATTGTTTCCAAAAAAGCTTTTAACTGGTGCTCCTGTCCCATTTTCGGCTCACTTAAATGTCTCCAATATTGAGAGGAACATGTAAATTGATGCAGCATTCAACAAAAATGGTTATTTATAGCAAAGTGAAATAAAATAATGAAATTCTCTGGGCACATCCTTAGAAAAGAAATCTAATAAAGACATTTAAAAGTAGTAATTTTTTTTTAAACAACAATTCTAATTGCAGACAGGCTTGACAGAGCATGAGTTGTCCCCTCTCACAGCGCAATATCACTTTTGAAGAAATGGAATGCGAAGAGCCGAAATTCGATTAAATCAACTTCCAAGTTTTGTTCTTGTCATACATCATTGTGCGTCACCGAAGAATTTACAGACCTATACAAAGTTGTCCATCGATTAGTTTGAATAATAGAATATAACATTTAGCGATGCACACACGATGTTTGTCGACCCGGTAAATCGAGTAGGCGTTCCACCTCTGGGACTGCGGTTTGAATCCCGCCTGTGGCATTCTGTGGATTTGGGTTCTCAGTCCCTAGCTGATTGTGTGGGGTTTTCCTCCCACATCTAAAACTGAAAACTTTCTTCATTGTCTTCTTTCCATGGGGTTCTTGGCTAGTTTAGTGATTAAGTTCGCTTTGACTGTGGGTTCAACTTGACCGAAGAAATCCTTGACTCAGCGTTGTTTGAAGAACCCCCACAAGGGCACGTCATTTGGTGCTCGATATGGGGCATGGTCAACCCTCCTATAGTGTCTTCATTGTGTTCTGGGAATCTCAGGAATTATTTAGAGGATTTTAAGGTGAGGGTACTTCTGCTCAAGAGGAATAGAGTGTGTTAAAGTAGAGGAACACTTTGGAGGGACACCCTCTGCCATGTATCGGGCATGGTATAGGGCCTGTGTACCACCCTACTTGTCCAGTTTGTGCTCTCGTAACGGTGCTTTCTAGCACATTCACAATGAACCAGAACCAAAATCCATTGCTACGGATTCAGACTGAACGACGCTGTTGCCCTAGTGCTTAACACATCCACCCGGACAGAACGCGTACTCTTGCGGAACGCCTCCCGTATCCCCTTTCGGAAACGCCGGTTCATCATGGTGTAGATGATAGGGTTGACACAGGAGTTACACACGGCCAAGATGTTACCCAAATGGTACACAGGCGAGGCAAAGTCCACGTTGAGACCAAGGCTGTACCCTAGGAACATGCCCTGGACCGGAGCCCAGCAGACGGCGAAGGTGATGGCGAAGGTCAGGAGGGTCTTGATCAGGGTTTGAGTAGTTCGGAGCTGCCACATCTTACGCTGATCGGCCGGGTTCAAAGCCGAAGGAACTATAAATAAGAACACAAATAACCGTATTTTCTGTTAAAGATGTAATCGAGGCGTTTGTTTTTCACGCGATCTAACCAAGGAAGATCTTCCTTGGTGAATATTTCTATAACGAAGCAGCCTGTGTGCACTGACCTCTGTAAGTTAATTTTATCTTTGTTATTGTTTTTCTGTTCCATGTGTACATTGAGTGTCTGTACCTTTTTGAAATATTTTTATCGGCAGACTGAACCTTTAGGTTATAGGAAAATTTTATTTTCCTCCTCAGTCTAGCCTTCTCCATATTCTGTATATCTTTTATGTGTAATTTTTTATTGGATTTGTGGAGAGAAATAAAATAATAATAATAATAATAAGGCTATAATTAGGTAGAGGATTGGTCCGACTTTTCGGTTCGGGTTACGTTTAGGTCCCAGGGTACATTTAGCTCCGGGGCTACATTTAGTTCCGGAGCTTTATTTTGTTCCGGGGCTACATGTAGTTCCGGGGCTAAATGTAGTTCCGGGCTACATTTAGTTCTACGGCTACCTTTAGTTCCGGGCTACAATTAGTTCTAGGGCTACATTTAGTTCCGGGGCTATATTTAGTTCCGGAGCTTCATGTAGTTCCGGGGCTAAATGTAGTTCCGGGCTACATTTAGTTCTAGGTCTACATTTAGTTCCGGGCTACATTTTGTTCTAGGGCTACATTTAGTTCCCGGGCTACGTTAAGATCTAGGACTACATTTAGTTCCCGGTCTACGTTTAGATCTAGGGCTTCATTTTGTTCTATGGCTTCATTTAGGTCCTGTGCTACATTAGGTGCCAAACACGATACTCACCGTTACTGTGAATTTTGAATTGATGATTTTGTTTAAGTGTTGCTATGTGCTAGATTGCTCACGACGTGAAGCTGTATTTTGAGCGTAAGGCTTTATTGTTTTTTATTGCCCCCGCAAACAAACAACAGAGGAGGCCTGCACACGACAAGCACTAATTTTTGTAAACCTCCTCCACATCTTTGCCGCCCTTCTCTAGGTCATAGTCACCTTTCTCTTGTTTAACATTTTCATCATAATTTGCCATTAATAATTGTTTTAGCCGTATAAATATGTGATTTGATGTGAACATAAAGTAAATTGAATTGACTCTACTTGAATACAGCCTTACCAGATCGTTCTGTCAGGTTCTTCACTTGTCTTTTGAGTGTTGAAATCACCTTCCATTGTGCGGATATCATCAGTACGAACGGTGCCAGCAATTGAATTGCGATTGTGTACAACCCAACAAACGCCTGGACTCCACGGCTCGGCCAGCCCAAAAAGTGGCAACCGACTACGTCGTCTTCACTGTACAGTAACACTTGGAACAATTTTGAGATGCCGCCTAAAATCCAGCACAACGCGATCATCAAATATTTGTTTCGTCTGGTGAACACCGCTTTGTACTTGAGAGGGTAGACGATGGCTACGAACCGCTCCAAGTTGACGGTGACCAGACTTAAAATCGATGTTAGAGCGCAGACCCAGAAGATGAACTGACTGACGTAAACTCGGCATCTGAGCTCACCGAGGAATCCTGGATTCGGTGCCGGCGTGCCTGTAGTTGGGACAAGCTTAAAGGGGATGACCAGTACGCAGACTAAGAAGTCAACCAGCGAAAGGTGTATCAGAAAATCACTGGTGTTGGACCGCAGGGATGGCACGCGAAGGAGTACGATGGCAACGAGCAGGTTGCCGGCGATACCAACCACACAGATTACGCCATAAAGAACCAGGACAAGATAACTGTTTGCAAAGCTGCCCCAAACTACGTCACTTTCATATGTAACATTAGAAGAAGCAACAGTCTGGGTGGCAGTCGGTAACTTAGAAATATTGAACGAATAATCCAGTGAATTATTCATGTTGTTTTTTGTCCAAGTCAAGACCCAGTATCTCTGAAATTGAAGTCCACCTCAACGCAGTATATAGCTAGTGGCATCCAAGCTAAATCTACAGTTTGATATCTTGGTCAACAAAAGGGGAGCGTTTGGTGTACAATAGTCCATCCCCGTCCCCATAAATTCTCCCTCGAAGAGAAAGCAGTACATCTCAGCCTCTTGCTCGTGATGCCGGTCGATACGAGTCGAGGATTTGCAGGGTAAATGAACGCATCACTTTGTTTCATCGTCATTTTAATACGGATTCGTCGTGATCGAGTGACGTATAGGCAAAAACCATTTGGCCTTGTCGTGATTTAATGTCACGTAGGGTGACGTCCATTACTCATGATTATTGATGATGGAGAGCCAGCTTAATTTTTATGTTTGTCTTCTCATTGGTAATTGCTTGCGGTGTTTTTGCCTTTGTGATATAGCCATCATCCGTCTACTCCGAGAACGGATTTACCGGTGACATGGGTCCATGTCATTTTTTAAACCTGCTTCAGAACAGTTCCAAATGCATCTTCACTCGGTCCAGTAGGAATACACGCAGTTTCCTCTCCCGGTGCCCTTTTTGCTGATGTTGCTACATCGAAGAACATACAAGGGTTTTATGCTTGGAAATAGTTCTGACGATTTGTGAATCCTAA
Source organism: Plazaster borealis (assembly GCA_021014325.1). Classification (NCBI taxonomy): domain Eukaryota; kingdom Metazoa; phylum Echinodermata; class Asteroidea; order Forcipulatida; family Labidiasteridae; genus Plazaster; species Plazaster borealis. The sequence goes on from CM037474.1 coordinate 4,224,441, forward strand.
ATTCTCCTAGTCTATAAAGGCAGAACATAAATATTTAAAAAAATTAT
>CM037474.1:4224987-4290629 GCA_021014325.1 Plazaster borealis
TCTCGTCCCAAGTTTTAACCATGTTTTAATGGTTAAGTTTAACAAATTATTTGCAATATACAAACCTGAACATTTTATTTATAAAAAAATGATATGAGTAATTTTTTTCAAGAACTTCGTACAAATAGATTAAAAAGGAGAAGATTTGATTTCATTAAAAAATTTAAATCTTCGTTCGGCTTGTTTTCTCGTTGTCGATACGCACGGGACTCGCACAGTATATTGCACACTGTGTTGGCTCAGTGATGGATGATTATCCTGGAAAATTTAATGAGATTTAAGAGTCTATGACTGAGAGATTGTGGTATTATTACTCCATAATTTCAATCTTCTTGGAGAACAGATTGTTCGTCTAGACTGTGGAAATGAAATGAAATGAAATGCAGGGATTTTTGAATTGGTTATTGTTACCCTTTCATCAGTGCCATAAGAAAAGGGGGCAGGGACGGAAACCCCCCTCGCTCAGAAACCTTGCCCCCCCTTGCCCCCAAATGAGATCGAAAATGCACAAATGAAAGGTTCGATACATCAAATAGTTCCCCCAAATTATGTTCTTAGCCGCACCCCCCCCTGATGTCTGGTTACGCCACTCTTAAGAACCACTATTTCGTAAACGAACAAATTCAAAGAAGATATACACAGATCGAGAAATGCATGTGTATAATATGCAGGAAATATTGCTTAACAAGGATACCAGTCACAAATTGTACACGTGACATGTTAGTTTGGCTGGTAACCTTACTCTGGTAAGCATAATTTTGCTGCGCTCAGCTACTTTTTGTGCTTAAGCAACTCTATGAAATTGGGCCCAGGTCACATCATGGGCCCAATTTCATAGAGCTGCTTGAGCAGAAAATATTGCTTAACAATGTTTTGCTTAGCAGAAATGAGCAGGATACCAGTCACAAATTGTACATGTGACATGGTAGTTTGGCTGGTAACCTTATTCTGCTAAACATAATTTTGTTGTGCTTAGCTAGTTTTTGTGCTTAAGCAGCACTATGAAATTGGGCCCTGGTCGTTCAGATAGCCCCCATTTCTTGAGTGTTACTTTGCAGCGACCGGTATATGATCCGAGTCGGTTGAGGCGTTTCTGTAAAGCCTGAGCTTGATTGAGCACCGGGTGGTAGTTCTTTGAAAACCCCCCAAACCCCAATATATGTATTGTAACATTGAGGAAAAACAACCTGCATAATAATCGCCCCGGGGATAAGAATGCTATTTTTGTCACTCATCGGGAAAGTACGGAGTTAGATCCAGTGCTTATCACACATCGGTGTAAGGGTAAAAAAGGAAAATAATAAAACCCTCATTGCAGTAACTGTTAACCACCTGTACCAAAGTGTTAAACTAACACCCGAGATAACTAAAACCCGGGATAACTAAACTGTTATCTAGCAGTCATTCACATGAGCAAAACTGACCCATTTTTGTTAACCCATGGGTATAGGATGTTTAATATCGTTATTGCATTTTTAATAGAGAACCCTGTGCGATGACACCTCTACTGTAGCTGGCAGCTAGCTAACACTGTAACTAGTTATTTTTTTAATCAACAATTTCATTTCGGTATAGTCCATCCTCAAGCAACGCAAACTATCAGGGAAAAAAATCAGTTGTCTGAGAAACTTCGTTCAGCCTGCTCAGCTGTGTGAATGCTTCGCCCAAAATGTGTTTATTTACAAATCCCTGAAGGGAGGGGGGGGGGGATATACTGTAAACAAAAACAGCTAGCCTCCCGAGATGGATTAATTCTTGGTTCAAAATTTACTCAAAGAAGATGTAATATGTTTTTGATTAGTGCAAACAGCGCGTTGTCCTTGCTACCGACAGCTATCGGCATCTCTTCAGATGTGTAGTGAAATTTGATATCAATCTACTTGCAGGTTTTTAATACCTCGAATGCTATGAAGTTTAAATTGTCAACCATGTTCGTCGATTGTTATTCCGAGAATGCAATTTATCGTTAATCGAGTAAACGTATTTCATAGCCGGTGTGGAATAGTGCATACACTATTGTGAAACACACTGCCTTCGAGGAGAACATGTTTTGTCCCCCCTCCCCTCAATCAAATTATTATTGACCGAGAAGAAATTATTCCGCTTTCCAACATTGTTCACAGTTTACCAGAGACCTTGCGACAGAGCTTGAAGTACATGCGGGGAGAGAACGCAATTTACATTGGAATTCTCGCGAGAGCTCAGGGGATTCTCTCGTTATTTGGTGAACTAAAACCTCGGTGGATTGCTTGGGTACTAAAAAAAAAAAAAAAAGCATAGGCCCTATATATAAACTGTTTGATGACATTCGGTTACAATTCTTGAAATTTCTGCAAAAAGAATCGACACGAGAGCACTTGTTCTCCCGTGACAGTTGTCGAGTGCTCTTATAGGCTTTTATGAAATCCGTAGAAATGACTTACTTTAATTTGATCAGGCCATTCTCAGATCCCGACTTCTTTGGAAAAATAGGAATGATAATAATAATACGTAAGCTACTTTCAATGAGGACAGCAATTGTGACACACTTCTTTACTTGTGTAATATGGCACAGATGGCACTGTGGTGCCTTAAAGGCATTGGACACGTTTGGTAATTGTCAAAGACCAGTGTTCTCACTTGGTGTATCCTAACTTATGCATAAAGTAACAAACCGGTGAAAATTTGGGCTCAGTTGGTCAAGTTGCAAGAAAATAATGACAGAAAAAACACACTTGTTGCACAAATTTGTGTGCTTTCAGATTGCCTAAAAAAGGACTCAGGCCTGAAGTCTTTCTCAGATTCAAATATTTTAGTGAGAAATTACCTCTTTCTCAAAAACAACGTTACTTCATCAGAGGGAGTCGTTTCTCACAATGTTTTATACAATCAACAGCTCTCCGTTGCTCGTTACCAAGTAAGTTTTTATGATAATATATATTTTGAGTAATTAGCAAACGTGTCCAGTGCCTTTAAGGAAATTGAATTTCAAAGATTTTCATTTTCGTTGATTAAAGGTAGGGTCATAGATTGTGTTTTTTGTCAACGTTATGCTGATTTATAACAAAGCTTATAATGAAAGATACAGTAACAGTCTCATGTGAATACAGTGTTTGCTTGCTGAGAAAACAGCAAAAACAGTCGCGGTATTTTCGCAGGAACGTCAAATCCATCCACGCTTAGCGAGGTGACAGCAGGTATACCAACCGCATCTCTGGCCGCAGCATTCGCAAACGGACAACCATCCTCAGAAATCTAAAATACGATTCATGCATGAATAGTTTCTCAGATTCAAATTTTTGGGGTGATAACATTATCCAACCCAAATTACTTCGAAGGAAATCCTTTCCCAAAATAGTTTATACTATCGGGGGTCTTAGTTTCGGTGTTTTTTGTTTATTTGCATTTTAATTATTCATTTGCTTGGCATCTTTTGTTTACTTTTTACTGCAATTTTAGATTTCTGTGTACAAAATATGTATTTTTATTCTTTTAAATGAGCAAGGTCTGGGAGGGCACATCTTTTTTGATGACAGTTTTTTTTTTACTTTTGCCTTTCCCTGGACGGCCTCTGCTTGTACATTGTATGTCCAAAGAATTAAAATGAAAAATAATAAAATATACTATCAACAGCTGTAGTGCTTCTCACCAACTAAGTTTGTACGGTCATTAATTTTTTGAGTATTTACCAATCTATGACTTTACCTTTAAATATACCAACGTCTCCTAGATACGAATGTATCTTACTGAGTTTATGACAAAGATGTACAATAATGACAATTTCCCAGGTCTTGTTGACAAACATTGTTGAAAACAGTGTTTATCCGAGCTCATACCTGTAAACAAATTCATCATCTCTGTTCTGCCCGCATGCTAATGGCAATAATTTGTTAGGCTTCGTTTCGACTCTCTTACATTTAGATGTTGCCTAAGTGCCTAGATACGGTGGAATAGTACATGATCAGACTTTTGCCGCGCCAAAAAAAGAAAAAAAAAGAAAAAAAAGAAGTAAACTCGCAGTGGTTAACAAAAAATTAAAAATGTAATACGCTGATAAAATTACGTTTTAGTTTCATTAACACTATAATCACACATTACGTATACACTCTGAATGTACTTGTTCACTTGCACTGAATAAATAAAGAACAAAATGTGGAAGAAAAATGGTTGATTTATTAATGGTAATGGTATACGTTTTCGCTATACGGTTAATTTCCTGCGAGTTTGGTGTTGTTGATATCTGGGTAGCAGTTGAGGGTTTATCTTGAGACGGCGCGGCCGGGGGGGGGCATGGTTTGGCGATGGGAATGAAGGGGGGGGGGGTTGTGGTAGCACGACGGCTGAACGGAACGGATGTTTTTTCCCCCTTTAGTTTGTTACAATTTCATATAATATACACTCTAAAAACTCCAAGGTCAAAATTGACCCGGAGTCAGGGTCCCAGGGGTGGGGGGGGGGGGCTGACCCATTTCTGGGCCAGGCTGACCGGGAAAGTTGTTAAAAATAGGATTTAAACTTGGATTTTGCGTCAGTTTGATCCATTGCTGGGTCATTTCGACACAGTTTCCGACTCCTATTGACCCAGAAATGGGTACTGACCAAGAAATGGGTACTGACCCAGAAATGGGTACTGACCCAGAAATGGGTACTGACCCAGAAATGGGTACTGACCCAGAAATGGGTACTGACCCAGAAATGGGTACTGACCCAGAAATGGGTACTGACCCAGAAATGGGTACTGACCCAGAAATGGGTACTGACCCAGAAATGGGTACTGACCCAGAAATGGGTACTGACCCAGAAATGGGTACTGACCCAGAAATGGGTACTGACCCAGAAATGGGTACTGACCCAGAAATGGGTCAGGCCCCAAGAGAACCCGGATCCGGGTTAATTCTAACCCGGCAGTTTTTAGAGTGTTAGTATTTTGATGTTTTTAACACGACAGGCTGATTTGAAGTTACAGCTAAAATAACGGTGAAACTTTTCCCCCTCTTGAAATGGTTGTTAATTCATCACAATTAGAGTATGAAACAAACATGTCATAGATGTATGCAACTCTGAAGCACGGGTCATTTTCAGGGAGGGGCATTTCTATTTGGATTGACAGTTAGTTTTGTACATTTGCCCTTCCCTGTACAGCCGCTGCTCATAATAACTGATGTTATAATTGTCCGTAGAAATAAAAATAAATAGACAAATAAATACCAAAAATAAATAAACTTACACATAAATAAAAGTAACAATTGATATAATTCGTTATTGAACATTACCAAAATTTCACTGTGCTCTAAATGTCACTTATTAACGCCAGAATACACCATGAGTTACATTATCGTGCCCGCTCTTGAGACTTGTCCACTTCGACTGAGCTTTCGTCTTGGAAAATCTTCCAAGTTATCTATGGATCTTCTTACGAACCTTCGACTCAATAAGAGGATAATACAAGCCGCAGGAAGGTTTAAAGTGTGAGAGAGATTGCTGGGGGGGGGGCACAAATTTAACGCTGAGATTGCCCTGTCACTGGTCTATTCCGGTGCTATCACTTCATTATTCACCTCGTTCTTTTATAGAGTTGTACATATTCCTCTTTGCTTACTAGGTATGTGATGTGGGGACTCTAATAGTCACACCGTGCTGTTGAGGGCATTTCGGGGGGAGGGACGGGGAGAGGCTAGTCTAATAACAGGGAAGCAACGGCACTTCGTTATCAGTTACAGGCGAGATTTGTTTTTGCGATTGCGTTTTTTAATATATTTATAAGTACGTTGGTGCATGGTATTTTCTTCCTCCATGGTTGGTGCACGTCAGGAAGTCTTGGCGCATTCATTATGACGCATGAACGTGGGTTCGCACTCTTGCGACATACAGGACTAATTCATACGTTAATGAGTTGTACCACCTGTTGCAATACATTACGGTGATTGGCTCATTTATCTATCACGATCGTGTATAAATTATTTAATACTTGAATACATGAATAATTAACACAGTCGTTCACAGTTGCCGGTGTATGTATATCATTAAAACTGGGCTTAGTTATTGCTTTGTCTTCACCCAAGCCTAGCCCTTCCTCATAAGATTATCTTATTAATGTCAACTTTGAAGTAACTTACTTTTTTCCTCAGATGTTAGATTTCCCGTCCGCGCGCCACCACAGAAATCTGACGTAATTTTGGTTTACTCAAAGTTGAATAAGTTTCTTATCATTCAACCAATTAAGAAAATGGAAATATTAAAACATATCAGCATGCCACTGACAGCGGCCCTCACTGCATAAAACAGCAATGTAGAAAGGGTTGCAGTGGCTCTGCAAAGAGCAGATGGTGTGAGACACCAATGTGTCAATCTGGGCTAACAACATTCTCTGGAAAATTAAAGACGCCACTGCTCAAAGCCTTCTACCTTGTTGTCTCACCATACAAAGCTTATAATGTCAAAACATAGTGCGAGGTCAAAACGATCATGCATCTACGGAAGCTATAAAGTGACCATTTGCCTTTTTAGTGTTTCCGGGTCGAGTTACATTATCGATAGCCCGAACACTGACGTCACACTTCGAGGCCTTTAGATAGCGGCCTTTAGAAACAACTGGTTTCTTAACAGATGCACCTTTGACCTTGTACGCCATAATAGACCTTATGCATTGACGTCATCCAGCCGCCATCTTAGAGGTAAAACGATGACGAAATAATCGAAACGCACAGATTTGTACGCGCGGCGCACAAGATTGGCCAATGAACAAGCGCCTTTTGACCTCTAAGCGAGGGCGCCCTACTGAAATGACATCATGTGCATAAGGTCTATACGCGCACAAACAGAGGATGTTAACATGTTTGGATAAAGCATGGAGGTAGATTAAAGGGCCTTCGCATGTTTGTCATGACGAAAATATAAATAGAACAACAAGCAATGGCAGCCGTTTAAAAAATGTGGCAATATTGGGTTTTAATCAAATAATGACGTATAATAATAATCGGCCTATCACCGGCACTATCCCATTCTTTAATAAACCTGATGAAACCAAACAATATTTGTTCTAGCTTGTGTTATTGTCAGCTATTAGAGTGAAACTGTTTTTCATGCGTATATATGAGCGCAGCGAAGGAGCATGAAATGCTTGTTATTCTACCAATGCTTGTGTAGCACAGCTGCCGTTGTATGATACCGGTTCGGATGTTCTTTTTAAGCTTCCTTATTTATGTACCACCTCTGCATAACGATTCAAGACATATGTATACGTGGGAGGGTGTTGATCTCTCCTCCGTGATGTCACATAATCAACTCAAGGATTGAGATGATGCCGAGAGAATGGGATCCTCGCCCTATGTCAATAACCCCTAGATCAATAGGTAATCAATGTAAACACACTTCCATCTGGATATACATCGAACAGGATTTAGTTTAGTCATGGTTTAGCATTGTCAGTCACGTCAAGGGGTTGTTTTCAACAGTCGACACCGTACGGCTAGAGGGATCATCAAGTACTTCTGCCACCTCCGCCCCCCTGCTTTGATCTAGTTTGCTGCATCAATACAAATTGGACGTGTTTTGCGTTCAGCACGTTTCGGCGCCACTGCGCGGGAAAAGTCTGTATTATCGAGATTATCATGCGCTAAATATCGGATAGGTTAGAACGAGGTCATCGTCGGTGTCCTCAGTCTATGTTTAGAAATCTCAACTCGTTAAAGGCACTGAACACGTTTGGAAATTGTCAAAGACCAGTGTTCTGACTTGGTGTATCCCAACATATGCATTAAATAACAAGCCTGTGAAAATTTGGGCTCAATTGGTCATCGAAGTTGCAAGAAAATGATGAAATAAAGAAACACCCTTGTTGTACAAATTTGTGTGCTTTCAGATAGGAATAAAAACTTCTTGCAAGAAGTATTTTATTATTTTAGTGAGAAATTACCTCTTTCTCAAAAACTACGTTACTTCAGAGGGAGTCGTTTCCTGCAATGTTTTATACTATCAACAGCTCTCCGTTGCTTGTTACCAAGTAAGTTTTTATGCTAAAATTTGTTTTGAGTTATTACCAAACGTGTACGATACCTTTTAAAGATTTAACGGGTAATGAACATAATATGTGGATTTCATTTTTCGGGAACGTACGCCATTAGGTTTTCTCGTCGGAAACCGTCGGAGTGTGTGAATCTTAAATCTGAGAAAACTCTATATGAAAACCTAAAAAACCCAGCAACAGCTGATTTCGGTTGTTAAAACCAAAATTAAGGACGTACAGTGTGTTTACATTCTGAAAATCGGCGTGGTTTTTCACTATTTTCTCCTGACTCACTCAAGGGATTAAGCCCAAATTTGCACAGCTTTGTTATTTCATGTGTATGGTTGATCACACAAAACATGAACACAATCTGCGACTATGTTGTCAGCTGTATCAATCCTGCATGTGTATAACACGTTTAGCGACTGTTTGTTTTACATTATCCATAACCACTTCAGTTAAACAGATGCAAATCGTTTCAACTTTTACCGACAGAACTTCATCCAAAGACACCCTTTACATAGGTAAATATTACATTATTTTGCAGACATGACAAACGACGTACTTCCAAGTAACAAAAAACCTATTTGACTGGAAGTAAATATCATTCCCAAGTAGTCAGTGTAATCGTTTCGCCAGTGAAATCGTTTGAACGTGTGAGTTTTAACACAGTTTAAACTAAGGTATCGTACACGTTTGGTAATTACTCAAAACAAATATTAGCATAAAAACTTACTTGGTAACAAGCAACGGAGAGCTGTTGATAGTATAAAACATTGTAAGAAACGACTCCCTCTGAAGTAACGTAGTTTTTTGAGAAAGAGGTAATTTCTCACTAAAATAATCAAAACTTCTTGCAAGAAGTTTTTATTCCTATCTGAAAGCACCCAAATTTGTACAACAAGGGTGTTTTTTCGTTCATTATTTTCTTGCAACTTCGATGACCAATTGAGCCCAAATTTTCACAGGCTTGTTATTTTATGCACACCAAGTGAGAACACTGGTCTTTGACAATTTCCAAACGTGTTCAGTGCCTTTAAAATCGTCACCAAATGCTCTCGTTTTTCTCGGCAGTCAACTGACAAATGTACACAGGTTGTTGGAACGCTATTTAATATTAAATCCTATACCCCGCGTATCAACAATGATGTAGAGGTGTTTTTTTTACCGTCTGAAGGAATCGTGTGGAGCTGACGAAGCGTGAATTTAGAATTTCTCCTTCCTTTTTAGAATTTCTTCTCCCTACAACTTGCTCCATTATAGGTGTGATGTGCTTTGGGCATCGCCTCTAAATTGCTTTCATATACAAGTCAGCAGATGTGTGTTGGTACCCGGTACGAGATATAGACTTTTTAAAATCGGTTTTCAGTACTATAAACAAAATATTGTGTTTAGCCAGAGACCCCCCCCCTTGCATTGGCCACCAACGCTGAAGTGTGCACGCTTGCACGCGCCTAGACTGGTCCCCTGTCTTTATCCGCAAGAATAAAGAGCACAACACTCAGCCAATGGTAGGTCTTCGGTGACCTCAGTGAGGGCGCTGTTTCAGTTGAGTTTGTGACGTCACAGGCGAGCGTTTTATACTACAATATGTAATGTTTTCAATTTTTCAACTCTCAAAGTACCATTTTTAATTTTGTTTAACCCCTTCCGGCACTCTTAAAACTCTCGGGTCAGAATTGACCCGGATTCAGGCTGATCCGGAGAATAGTTTAAAAACAGTTGACATTTAACTGGGATTTTGCGTCATTTTAAACCATTTCTGGGTCATTTTGACACAGATTCCGCGTCACATTGATCACGAAATGGGTCAGCCCCACGTGACCCAGATCTGTTTGGTCAATTCTGACCAGAAAGTGTGCTACTGGCGGTGCATCGCTGTTAGTTGAACTATTAAAGGCATCGTACACGTTTCGTAATTGGAGTCTATTGTTTGTTTCAAATCTATATAGTTGTAGATATATACCATAAAACTAACCTGTGAAAATTTCATTTCAAAAGGTGGTAGCGTTTTTGAGATATTGCCGAAAGTCTGGAGCGGTTATTATGTCCACGCAGGAAGAATAATCTGCATTGGAATACACTCTGAGAAGCATTACGTGTAACACTTCTCAGATTCAAATGTTTTGGGATAAAAATACAGATATTTTTCCATAACTGCAGTACTTCGAAGTGAAAAGTTTCTCAAAATGCATTATACTATCCAAAGCTGCTGTACTTCTTACCAAGTAAGTTTTTATTGCAATTAATTATCAGAGTCATTACCGAACGAGTACGATTCCTTTAACACAAAGATAGTAATAACAATACGTTACAAAAATAACTAGGTGGACAATAAATACATTCTGGGTTACAGAAGGCTTGGCTTAACAAATGAAATATTTAGAACTCCTAGGCTGTTTTTTTTTAAAGACCACTAACATTTTTTTGGGGAAGAAATACACTGAAAAGGAATGCATCGGTTGCTAAGCATTGACCGACGGGAAATGTGACCTTTGGGACGATCAGCGTGAAATGTCAATTTGTCCGCTAATTGCTCCTCTCGAGAATCGTCAAGGAGAAAAAGCTGCGAGAAAAAGGTGTGATCCGACCAACACAGACTTGTGTAAACTCACCGACCGTTCACCCTTTGACTCGTCAGGCACAGTGATAACTGAGGACGATCCAATCCATACAACTGCAACACATTCAAGATTACAAAAACATTTAGCCCTACCGGTAGGTCCCGTGTACTAGGGTTGGTAAAAGAACCCAGAACACTTATCATGGAAGAGTAGGGGTTAACCCCGGTGTTTCTGATTCACATATCAAGCACCCTTGTTTACAGGTTTCCTCAGGCTTGCGAGCCACAATGATTAAGTTCACTTATGAGGCATCCTTGGTTTCATAGGGGCTAGTGTGTATGGGCAATAGGGTTTTCAGTATCTATTGCGTGGGTTTTCCCCCACTGAGTGGGGGTTTTCTTCCCACATCTAAAACTGATAATTTCTTCAACATCTTATCTACGCATGTATCTTCAGGCCTACGAGTCACAGTGCTGGTTAGTAACCAGTGGTTACCTTTGAGGTTCCCTTGGTTTCATTCCCAGAAAGTTTGAAATTAACTATCTAGATAAATAAATAAATAAACATGAAAGGCCTCTAGAAACCACTCATCCAGAGGTTCCCTTTAAAGTTCACATTAATGATTAAAAGGAAGTCAATATTTGGATAACTTATTAAGATGTTCTGTTGCCCAAACTTGTTGTTTCAGCCAAAGGAAGGATTATCGAGATGAGAAATATAATCAATCAAGACAGGTCTATAAGTCAAGCAAAGTCGAAGGCAAAGAGTTATGTCCCTAGCGTTCACGATCAAATCGTCTAATTTAATACGAGGTGCCAGTCTTAGAGAAGCTTAAGGGTGCACCCCGCTAAATAGGGAGAAAACAGAGCGTCGGCCTCATTAATATTTTGTAGGCCCTCGAAATATTCTATATTAGACAGATTTGAGAGCCCAATAAAAGGGGTACAGTGTACAAATTTTACCAAATTGTGACCTGATGTTGTTGACTTCCAACTTGAGGTATTTTGGGTGACAAAGGCCCCCCAAAATTGTCCTATTTGCCGAGAGGTTTAAGGAAATGTTTCAAGATTGGACAGGAACCTTTTAAAGGAACCTTTTAAGGGAACCTTTGGATGAGTGGTGTCTGTAGATTGGACGTTTGGAAAATTACACTGGTGAAGGGGTGTTTTTATTTGGAGGGAGAATAACTTATATAGTTGACTAGTAAATTGTAAACGCTGATGGTGATTAACTCCTAGTACCAGCCTACTCTCATTTGTAAAAAAACAAAAAAACAAACAAATATTCTTTCATCATGACGATATACTGTCAACAATTAATGACTTAGCAATTAATCAGTACGAGTATTTGATGCCAGGTAAAAGCGTTCAAAAACTATTGTGTTCATCCTTAAAAAAAATACTCGACATGTAAAAATTACCGGTATACTAGCCGTAAACGAGGCACTTAATGTTCCCTATATAGAGACCTGTCACTTCCCAACTTGAAATGACCCGTTATTCAATGACAATATTAACGACAATGTTAATATTAACGAAAAAGACGAAACTTGAACGTAAATAATTAGCCTTGGATATCTCCAGTCTTTGAATTTGAACCACGATTCTAGTCATTTACTGCAAGAGTCTTGAAAAACAAAACATCTTTTCAGCCAACTCGGGCGGTGCAGCGATGAGGGGGTTAACTATATCAGGATCCAATTTCATGGCTCTGCTTACCGCGAAAATATGAACTTACGGTGCTCTGCAAAGCGTGTGATTCTATGGGCGGTAAGCGCATATTTTCACGGTAAGCAGAGCCATGAAATTGGGCCCTGATTGTAACCACATTCATAGCCAAAGTTATCGATTTTTTAAAAAATTAAATGGCGGCCATTTTGAAATCCAAGATGGCCGCTATCTGCCACACTTTAGATTTTGCCAACACGTTTTTTTGTTTTTTGTTCCTTTAGGATCTAAAGAAGGCATCCGGCTAGGTGGGATCTTCTAATCATTAAAAGCCCATGGGACTTAATTTCATGCCTTATAAGCTCCCTGACTATACCACCATTGAATGGAACAGAATTACGTTTTTTTTCCTTAACAGTGTGACCGAACGGGTCTATAAAATGTTACTTTTAACTCCGTTAAAATCACCAAACAGTCTTTTGGGTGCTTTTGATGATTTTCCCCGTCTTGTTGGACATTGAATTTCTCTTTAAGATTTGAGTATAAGGACTTTGAATGGTTAGAATTTTGACCTCAATGTAGCCGCCACAAAATGCCTAGATTGAAAATAGTGTAGACTTAAAGACTGCAATCCGTCTTGTTCCTTGTTTGCATTAGTAATAACTATAACACTAAAACCAGATCAGACTACTTCCCCCCGTCCAGCCTCGGTTTGGTTATAGTGATATGTCAAATGGGTTACTTTTTGAAATGACGAGTTTTAATAGCTTCGATAGACAGCAGTTGCGGCTAATTGGAGCATGAACATTCAATTGATTATTTAGGGAGATCATGCTAAATGGAGCATGAATACAGACGCAATATCGAAATGAATATTTAAACTCTATGCCTACATGGCAAGAATGAAATATTGATTCGTCCTAAATTGGTATTCGCTCAAACCCGGTGATCCGTTTCCACTTATTAATAAGTCTACAGTCGTGCCTTCTTGCACGTTACCATGCATTACCTTAGCATGTCGACAGTAACAACTTAGCCTAAATAGACATTTATCATGCTGTCTGTCGCCATCTTGGTCATGTTCCCTGTATACAACAACATTAATGAAAGCTAATATTCATTGTACAAAAAGGAACCAGACTATTTCTCCCTCCAGCCTCGGCTTGGTTACATTGATTTGAACGGGAGAAAATCAAGATGGCTCCACCATGATAAAGGGCTATTGGAACATGGAGGAAGACATGTGATTATTTCATCCATAGGCCCTGGAAAGATCGGGGAACTTTGTTTTCTCTCGACGTTTCGATGAGTATACTTTATTCACCTTCAGGAGACGTCGACTATAGAAGATTAGAAATGCCCCCAGCATTTCTCAGAGACTAAGCTTTACAATGTGGTTTCGCAAACACTAGACATTTAATAAATCCCACTGTAGAGCTCCAAGGCTTAAATAGCCTCAGTATATGCTCCGTTGGGCTTCAGGTTTTGGCTAATGCTTACACTCAGTAAATTGCATACCACAATTGTCAATCGTAGTGTGACGAATCGTCTAATGAGACAAACGGGGGACGGCAAGTCCTAAATCACGGAAGACTTAACCTTCACAGTAACGAAGAAAAAACTGCATATGTCACCGTGTTTCCGAACAACAAAACTAAAGGCGAACCCCGCGAAAATTACAAAGGATAGCATTTTGCTGCGAGGGCGCTTTACAGTAAAAGACGTTACGCCATAAGCAAAAGTTACGTAACTGGTATATGCGTCGTCATAAAAGTAAACGCAAAATGAATTTAAAGTATGGAGGGTTACTTCATACACTCGTCTGAATGGTAAATTGCACCCAGATAAGACCATAAATTTTTATTTAGTGTATAAAACCAAAAAGTAAATTACATTAAGGCATCCCGACCCGATAGTGGACAGTTAAAAAAAAAATGCTGCAAATTTGCGAAAGAACTTGTCGAAAACTGCTCAAGAATTTGTCGAAACTGCAGTGGAAACCAGTGGACACCTTGTGGAAACTCAAGCCGAAAAACTACAGTGGAAAACCAATGGACTGCTGGTGGAACTGGTTGGAAAACTGCAGTGGAAAAACAGTGGACAACTGGTGGAACTGGTTGGAAAAACTGCAGTGGAAAACCAGTGGACAACTGGTGGAACTGGTTGGAAAATTGCAGTGGAAAAACAGTGGACAACTGGTGGAACTGGTTGGAAAAACTGCAGTGGAAAACCAGTGGACAACTGGTGGAACTGGTTGGAAAATTGCAGTGGAAAACCAGTGGACAACTGGTTAAAAAACCATTTGTCACTCCGAGTTCAAGGATAGAAGCAAAATATCACAGCTTTATAGATAAGTATGTCTATATTAATGAAAGTAAATGTCAAGGTAGTAGGCGTTTTAATTGAGGGGAAATTGCCTAGGTATAAACAATTTGCTGACCAGCGTTTCCTTCAAGGGAACTTTGCGGATAGAAAGGAATTCAGTTTAAGACGTGTTTAAACGTACATGCACAATTATCTTAAAAGCAAATTAATATAGGGCAATTTTCTGTTTAGCGAAAGTACACACAAGGCAAGAAATTAGTGTCTCATTGATGTACTTAATTATCGTGATCAGAAGTGATTATTTTTCTGTCCTCCTCCCTCCTCCATATATAAAAAGGACAACGAAAAAGGAAAAAGAAAACAGTTTACTATTCTTGCTGTGCATTCTGCATTCTCTACATCAGGCCGTAAAGTCATGCCACAAAAGTACACATAAACAAACTGTCTGAAACAAAAATTTGAAAATAGCAGCGTTCTGGGGATAAAGCATTCAAAGCGGTATAGGCCTACATTACTTTGTTTTAGCACTGAGTGCTACCAACTGCAACACACTGGAAAACAGTATACTTGTTTGATCCAGAGAATAGGTTCAATGTGTGAAAAGGACCCGTCACCAGCGTACTGTCCTGGACCCGTGATCACTAGGACTGCATGGTAAAGACCAGTATCCTCACTTGGTGTATCCAAGAAAATGTTGAAAGAAAAACCACCTTTGTTGTACAAATTTGTGTGCTTTCAGATAGGAATAAAGGGCTTCTTGCAAGAAGTATTTTATTATTTTAGTGAGAAATTACCTCTTTCTCAAAAACTACGTTACTTCAGAGGGAGTCGTTTCCTACAATGTTTTATACTATCAACAGCTCTCTGTTGCTCGTTACCAAGTCAGTTTTTATGTTAATATATATTTTGAGTAATTACCAAACGTGTACAGTGCCTTTAAACCAAAACGAAGCGAGTAGCGACACTGATTGATCGTGAGCAAGTCCTTGATGTACTCAGGTGCATGGAATGAATGTTCCTGTCTAATCCATGTACGGTACGTGGTCAGTGTTTTAAACGGACTGAATGTCAACCCCTTCCACACACCCGCCTTAAAGGCAATGAACACGTTTGTTAATTGTCAAAGACCAGTGTTCTCACTTGGTGTATCCCAACAGTGCATAAAATAACAAGCCTGTGAAAATTTGGGCTCAATTGGTCATCGAAGTTGCAAGAAAATAATGAAAGAAAAAACACCCTTGTTGTACAAATTTGTGTGCTTTCAGATAGGAATAAAGGGCTTCTTGCAAGAAGTATTTTATTATTTTAGTGAGAAATTACCTCTTTCTCAAAAACTACGTTACTTCAGAGGGAGTCGTTTCTCACAATGTTTTATACTACCAACAGCTCTCAGTTGCTCGTTACCAAGTCAGTTTTTATGTTAATATATATTTTGAGTAATTACCAAACGTGTACAGTGCCTTTAAACCAGAACGAAGCGAGTAGCGACACTGATTGATCGTGAGCAAGTCCTTGATGTATTCAGGTGCATGGAATGAATGTTCCTGTCTAATTCATGTACGGTACTTAATATCGTGGTCAGTGTTTTAAACGGACTGAATGTCAACCCCTTCCACACACCCGCCTTAAAGGTAGGGTCATTTCGAGAAAGGATTTCCTTCGAAGTAATATGGTTTGGAAAATTGTTCACCCAATAACATTTAATCTGAGAACTGGTTGTCCGTTTGCAAATGCTGCGGCCTCGCTATGCGGGGATGGATAAATCACAAATAATTTCAAACAAATTCTGCTTTTACACTCGGCCAAACTGGACATACAATGTTTGCCAAAGTGTCATTACAAGAGTAACGCCCCTAAACAGCGCCCTCAAGTTGTCGGCAGTTGTCAGCTTTGCAACAGCTGCATTAAGTTTTCCTTCAAAATACCTTCTCCGATATTTAAGGTACCACATATTTTCTTTTCTAGTTGAGCTGCCATAAAGAGGGCAGGGCGGGAGGAAAATGTTTTCACTGGAGTTTGTGAGAATGAGGTGCGTGCTGAACGCCCTCACACCTGAAGCTTACTCTAAAAAATTCCTGGGTCCGAACCGACCCGGATCTCGTGTGCCACGGATCCTGACCAATATCTGGTTCAGTATGACCCGGAACCTCTGTCAAAATGATCCGCAACTGTGTCAAACAGAGTCCGAGTCAAAATCCAATTAGTGTAACTACTTTCCTGGCCTGCTTGCATGACCCAGAAATGGCTCAGGCCCCCGGGACCAGGAATCCTGGTCAATGCTGACACGAGCCGGGAGAATTTAGTGTGTAGCTTACAAATCGCAAGATCGTTAAAACAAACATAATTTAAAACTCGTACCCGAGATTTTACCCGAGATATCGTTCTTCTTGCATACGGTCTTTGACGCTGATTTCCCCCGCCATCCACAAATTCTCTAATTGCCCTTATAAAATATAACTAATTCGACCTTCTGTAAATCAATGACATGGCGTCAGTAGGTTTTTTGCGTTAATTGCTTTTTAACGTAAACCGGAACAATTCTTTTGAATAGGGGGAAAAAACCTGAAAAATTATATTTGTCCAAGGTTGAAACGCAGCGCTGCAATGAACCCAAGTAGAAATTCTAACAATGAAAAAAAAAAAGCACAACGGACATTGTTGTTTCTTATGATTTCAAAGTATTCTACAGGGTTGGTAGAGCTGACAAAACAGTCGCAGACAGTGTTCATGTTTTGTTTGATCAACCATTTACATGAAATAACAAACCTGTGAAAATTTTGGATTAATCCAAAGTGGGAGTCAGGAGAAAATAGTGAAAAACCATGCACAATTTTCAGCGTGTAAACACATTGTTTTTTACTTTGCCTGTATCCAATAACAGTAATGAATGCTAATATCCATCGAAATAAATGGAACAAGACTAATTTTTCTTCCAGCCTCGGTTTGGTTACAATGAATTGGATTGGAGAAAAACCCCGAAGATGGCCACACCGTGATAAGGGTCTATTGTTGCCATTTTTTAGTTACTGTTATCATTTATTCAATTATTTATGATTCTACTTATAGTTGTTTGTGTATTTGTTCACTTGTTTCATCACTTAATTTTTCTTCGATGTTCATGTACTAATGTGTCGTTTTCATTTTGTTTGTAGAATATCCTGCATCCATTGCTGTGTTGATTGTTGTATTTTATATCTGTCAAAGTCAAACAATAAATAATAGTGATAATAACAAAAACAAATGCAAGTTAAACCTCACTTTTGCTCAACTCAATAAATAACCACACATTGTTACACCCTGTTTGCCTCTACACATCACAGAAGTCAATGACCAGAAATGGTGATCAAAGCATGAGAACATTGTAATTATAGCACTTCATCTCAAGAGTCGATCTCAATTTCCTCCTCAGAGATGATGACTCATGATATCTTAAGATGCTCTACACACTGCAGTCCCCTAGATTATCAGATGAAACTGTCCAAAGTGCTAATATTACATCGAGTCAGAGGGTCGAGGGCATCACCTTATTTGCATTAAGACACCTAAGGTGTCTTGTCATCATTTTCTTTATCTTTTAATATCTCAAAGGGTCCTCAGATTTATCTTTAATCATATGGTAGATAATTGTAGCCACTTATCTGGATAAAACAAATTATCCTGAGGTTGTTTTTTACATTGTGAAAAGATTTTGGCTTCTTAAAAAAGAATTGTATTTTCTTTAAAAATTTTAATTTTTTAATTTTAAATTGTACATCCTGTAGCCTTTCTTAAAGATATTATACGGGATTGGTAGAGCTATTAGAACAGTCGTAGACAGTGTTCATGTTTTGTGTGATCAACCATATACATGAACAAACCTGTGAAAATTTGGGCTTATAATCCGTTGTGTGCGTCAGAAGAAAGTAGTGAAAAACCATGCACAATTTTCAGTATGTAAACACATTTTAATTTTTGTTGTATCAACCGAAATCAGCTGTTGCATTTTTTTTATAGGTTTGCAGATACAGTTTTATCAAATTATGACTTTATTTCAGAGAGAAATATTTCACAGAAAAATGGTTGTAGTGTGAACTTCATAATCAATAAGCTTTCAGACTAAAATAAAACAATGATGTTTGTTATCACTATAGTATTGGTAATATCTTGTGATCAAAACTGATTTCTTTAAAAAAATTATATTTATTCATGAAAATTCTTCAAAATTGTAGCAATGATTCTCATTACCATTTTTGCATAAGTTGTAATCATTTTATATTTTCTTGGGTTATTTTCTTTTTGAATATTTAGACAGTTTTCAGAGAGGCATCCGCAGTTTTATACCGGGCAACAAATCACCGAGCATACATCCGCGAGATGACAATTCTTGTCCCGCAGACCTGGGCATACAGCCCGGCCTACTTGCCCGGTTTCACGGAGAGCTTCCACACCGCGAATATTGTCATCAACACGGCAAGAGACACCGATATTCCGACTCAACCCTTCGTCAAACAGCCGGGGAGCTGCGGAGAGGACGGGGCGTATCTTCACCTGACCAGTCAGGTGTTCTCTGGAGGGATGGAAGAGACCTTAGGGAATCTCTGTGAGTAGATTTTTTTTTGTGGGATAGAAAGATAAGATGAGTCTCTGTTTCTTGGATATGGTAATTTTTGTTCTCGAGAAGACTACAACATTTTCTATTCTTATTGGTTATAGGTAATATCTTGTGATCAACTGGCTTATTATAATTGGTTGTGTTAATAAAGTGTATTAAACCCATTCCTTAATTTCCAGTGTTGAAATTGAGTAATTTTCATACATATAAACAACATTTATGATCTGCCAAAGTTGCGCCAAGCCCAGGGCAACTTTGGCACCATGTTGTTTGTCCCCAGGGGTTAAGTGGATCTATTGTTGTTAAATTTTCATAGTCAGTAAGGTAAAAGGTGCCCATCAAATGTTATACTCAAGCTGAAATTACCATTCAGCTATACGAGCGTAATCAAACTAATAAGCTATGTTCATGCGAAAACCACCAACGTTACCCCGTTGTATAATACGCATTGTGTGGAAATACAAGTTTCTGTATTATTATTATTATTATTTTTTTATCCTTTAGCTTTTGTTGCTTATTTATATTAAAACAATGAATTATGAGAAGTTTAAATTTCCCGGTGGGTGTAAACAAGCTTGATTTAATGAGATGGAATCAAAATCAAATTTGAACACTTTAATATGTCCACACTGGCAACAATCTTATTTAGAATAATATGTATTGACCAAAAGTTTTAAGTCTTTATATTTATAATCCAAAATTTAATCCGACAAACAGACACAACGCCATGGTCGATCAGTTTCACGTCCATCAATTTCCTCATGTCAAGTTGTCTTAATTTGCAATATCGCCCTGCGTCAAGAGACGATGATTTACCGACAATTCGATTTGACACGGTGAATATTCGAAAATATTGCTGAATTCGTTCACAATTCTAAAATTCAAGCATAAAGGACAGATTGCGAACTCTTCACAACTCAATCAGAATCAGTAATTGGAAACAAATCTCTACAACCCGTGGGCCCTCGGATATAAATTGGTTTGATGTATACATGTCCTCTTTCGCAAGGTCAGTGTACAGTGAAGGTACTTAAAGAGGGATGAAACAAAAGTGGTAAACACACATATTATTTCCAAGATTTGAGTTCTAAGAAACAAATACAAACTAATCTTTCACAAATCTGCTGAAAAGCACCATAGAACGATTAATTTCATCCTATCTTTCTGAGAAAATATTTTCTCAATTAGTTTTAAATTTTCTTATATAACAATTTGTTTCAACTACTTTCACTTTTGGAAGTTGGCATTACATTTGAACTGAGACTGGCATTTTAAAATTTATTTCTCGAATAAAAAAAAGGAAAACAAAGTTGTGTTTGGTTATAAAAACACAAAGACACATTTAGCTTCCATCAGCATTTCGAGATTGGTTGAGAATAATAATAAATATTATGCAAAACAGAGTAAACACAAAATGCACTTGCAAGGCGTTGTTATTACACAAGAATAATTACAGCTTACACCACCCCCAATTCAATGGGCCATACCCATTCCCGAAACAGTCTCAACTCCTTAGGAGTATGCAGCACCGGTTACCAAAGTTAGCGCACAGAATTGTGAGTACCGTAGTTACCCCTTTAACAAATCGATTACCAGACTAGACCACGCATTATTAAGTTTCTTGCTCGCGTTTGCTGTCGCTGGTGGCGTGATACACGATACGCTTAGCAATTAGTTCAATCCAAATCCGATTTGTCGGCACATCTTATATGACAAATCGCTACGGGCGGTTTAACAGTTAGTGTAACAATTCTTACCTATTTTTACACTAATACAATACAAAGCTACTCAATTTCCATCATACGAGTCATGTTCAATTATTTGTTATCAATTATTTAAACATCCTTTGAAAATATTGAATGAGTAAATATTTTCCCGGAGCATAATTTAGAAACTTTTTTAAATTAAAGAAGTAACCGTTTCTATTCATTCTTGCGGGTGCAACCATGTACAAACCCTCAATTGTGAAGAGTGTTGCCTCTGAGACAAGCCGTTGGTAAGAGCTCGACGTTTCAAGCAGTTTACTCTGCTCGTCTTCAGGAGAAAATTACTCAAGAGCATTGTGCTATTATTATTACTACTATTATGATTTATTTCTGGTAATGGATCCAAGGATCCCGCATAAGTGAATTTAATCACTGCAGCTACCAGGCCTGAGGACACCCGTCAACAAGGGTGCTTGCTATGTGAACCAGAAACACCGGGGTTAACCCCTACTCACCCAGTGTTCTGGGTCATCTTTTAAGTGCACTACCAACCCTACACGGGACCTACGGCCTAATGTCCCATCTGAAGGACGAAGCAACGGTAAACAAGAAAGTGTTGAGGAGTTATTTATACTAAGACGTTATTCTACCTTGGATATAATTAATAAGGGTCTTGAATATAAATACATATTTTTGCAACCTCTCCCTCCCCATCCTTTCTATACCCCCTTCTCTCCCCCTCCCCTATCATCAACTCCACCAGCTCGAGTAATAGTACATGAATGGGGACATCTGCGATGGGGTCTCTACGATGAATACCCCACCGGACCAGACGACCATTTCTACATTTCCAGTACGGGCTCCGTGGAGCCCACCAGGTGCTCCAAGAACGTCACCGGGGACATCGTACCGTACTCCCGGCGGGTGAATGAGGGTGAAACTAACTCCGATGCCACGGGGGGAATTCAGTGCGACGTCGGCGGGGAGAGTACCGGCCGTCTGCCTGGACCGAAGTGTAGATTTCAACCGCATCGTGAGCAACTGCAAGGTGCAACGGGATCGCTGATGTACGCTCATTATAGCAACGAGGTAATGAATGTTTTAGAGTTTTATCGAATTGATTTAAAGGTAGGGTCATATATTGGTTTTTGTCAACGTAATGCTTTCTTAGGCCTGTAGGCAAAATCATAAAGATACAATAAAGTCACATTGTGGAAGTTTGAGAAAACCTGACAAAAAGGCAAAACAACTGACACGGTCTTCTCACAAGAACGTCAAATCCATCCACGTTTAGCGAGGTGACAGCGGGTACCAACCGAATATCTGGCCGCAGTATTCGCAAACGGTCATCAACCCTTAGAAATCTGAGAAACGATTCATGTATTCTCAAAAAAGTTTATACATCAGCAGCTCCTCACCAAGTAAAATGTTCTTGTCATTAATATGTGGAGTATTTACCAATCTTTAAGATTGATTTCCTTTACATAAAAACATATTTCCTACACTCTGGCATTTTTTTCCAGTGACTAGAAACATTTATAGTTGGATGTGATTTCATTAAGAGAACCTGACTATTTCCCCAAACCTCGTCTTGGATTCATGGAAAGATGGAATCATCCCAGAAACTGTTATTCCCTTTTTTCCAATCTTCATCATGATACAGATAATTGGATTTTGTCATAGCGACCCAAACGGTGACCCGGGGTCACTGCACAACGCTGAGGCCCCATCTCGGCACAACATTCTATGCAATGGACGCAGCGCCTGGGACGTCATGCTGAGGTCACCAGACTTTGTAAATGGCGCAAACCCACCACGAGAGGTCGTCAACACCAATCCACAAATCAAGGTGAAGAGGCTGTTCAAGAAACGGGCTGTGTTCGTACTGGATACATCAAGCAGTATGAATGTAAGTGATGAGTGAACAATCCTTATATACACAATGACGGAAGGCCGTATCCGAATTGGAACTCTACGGCTACGACTTCAGCTAAGGACGTCCTATACTTCAACACATGATGACGCGGCGATCCAGCCGCAGCCGTAGCCGTTTCGGATGGATGACTTCGGGTGTTGCTAAATTAATATTAAAACTATTGCAAAGAGCTATTGATTGTTGCCGCTACCGACCAACGGCCATAGCCTTAGCCGAAGTCGCTTGATTAACGCAGTCTAATTCTCGTATTAATGCGCACTCCACTGACTTTGTACGCTCAGCCCCACCAGTCTTATCCAAGACCGCTGGGACGGGCTGATACTTCGCTCGGCCCCAGCGGCCGGCCAGGGTCTATCCAGGACCGCTGGGATGGGCTAATCAGCTTGCACTGATTCTTGTTCAGGAAGTACGTCATGCGTGCTGTGCATAGCAGTGTGAGCGTGATGCATGATGGGACTGAGCATTTTCGGGATACACCAATGAGCGTGCTTGATACGTTTGCCCATCCCAGCGCCTTTGGTTAAGGCAAGGCGCTGGGGACGAGCGAAGGGCTGATACATGCTTGTACAAATCTTTGTTCGGGATCTTAGTGATGCATGATGGGAACGATTGTACTGCATTCGTCGCAATGC
Organism: Plazaster borealis; assembly: GCA_021014325.1. NCBI lineage: Eukaryota > Metazoa > Echinodermata > Asteroidea > Forcipulatida > Labidiasteridae > Plazaster > Plazaster borealis. The sequence goes on from CM037474.1 coordinate 4,248,393, forward strand.
GCACACTCACAACATGTAAACACACACGATATGATAAAGCATGAAGGCTACATTGATGATGTAAATGATCTTTTTAAACCAAAGTAAAAAGAATGTTGCGATCGAGCCCTATTTTCAGTACAAGAAAGACTGAGCATTAGTTATAGACCATGTGAACTTTGTTTACAATAAGTATGACCTTGTGCATTCTTTGGGTATTCTGGCAGACAAGATACTACACAGGTCCTATGGGAAAGTTGACATTTTGTGTCATAATTTCCACATAAATCCAAGAATTATGAAAGTAAAAGCTGGACAAGTTTTGAGATGTGCCCCTTTCATCATATCAAAAGCTGATAGGAATTAGACAGTGCAATCTCCATAAAATATAAGATTTTATGTTTTATTCCATTAGTCTGTGTACAAATCGTGCCTGCAGGAAGTCCAGACTCTGTGGCTCTTTTGTTAACATGTGATGTCACAGGTCACATCGTCTATTTGCAATGGATTTACACAACAGATCTAGAGCTACATTATTGATTGAGGAATCTTTCGTGAACAGGAAGGACGAGGGGTTTTAGGTCGGGGGAATGGTCCAATGCGCATGTGTATACGTCAGCCCATCCAAGCGCCTTTAGATGAGGCGCTGGACCGAGCGAACTGACTGTATACACAAAAACCCTACGGACAAATTACCATAGTTTGTGCTTTTTACATAATTTTACATAATCACTACAATTTCACTATGAAATCACAGTTTTTCAGATTGACAATAACCTTTGATATTATCATTTTAACCCCCGAAACTTTTGCTGCGAAGATCTCGTCAAAATGCAAGACTTTGTTACAGTATGACGTTACAGATGACGTCATCCAAAAGTATCTATAATGACCTGGTGTCATTTTTGTTTGATCTGCAGGACAATGGCAAGTTTGAAAGACTCATCGGTGCTTGCCGACACTACATTAACAACGTCTTACCAAAGGGCACCTGGGTGTCACTGATTCAATTTAACTCTACCGCTTCCGTCTTGGCGCCACTCACAGAGATCAGGTAAGAAGTGGAATCACTTTGGAAAAACTACGTCTTGGCACATTTTAATTTGTTCACTGTTTTCTCCAAAGTGCAATGCCCTGGGGGAGTCAGAGCCCTTGATATCCTAGACTGGACCATTCCATATCTTAAAAGAGGGGGGATCAGGTCCCAGAGTTGTAAAGGTTTTTTTATGAGGGGCTGAAAAACAAGGACAGGGTGACAATATTAATGAGAATCTAAGAAACGAAATAAAGACTGCATGATGTTAGACCAGTAAATAAAAGACTGACGTGGATATGGGCAGGTCACCTAGCAAGGAGGTATGACAACAGGTGGGCATGCAAAAACAACTAGTTGGACTCCAAGAAACCAAATCAGAAAAAGAGGGAGACAAAACAGAAGATGGAGAGATGAACTCAGAACATAAAGGGGCATTGCTTGGCAACAGACAGCGCAGGATAGAGTGAAATGGAGAATTGGTGAAGAGGCTTTCCTCCTGCAGTGGAGTGAAATGAGCTAGACCAAAGAAAGAACAAAGATTCAACTTTTCTTATCACACTCTCTTGTTGCCTGATAGATTCCAAAGTAGTCGTCAGAGTTTGGTGGACAGGCTACCCACAGTTGCCAGAGGAAATGCAAGTATCGGTGCAGGACTACTCAAGTCATTAGAGGTACGGTGGCAGAACTCTTTTTGTTGTTGTAAAAGCAGAATTGGGCCCGAAGTAAATTTTATTACGTTATCGGTTTTCAAAGAAGTTAAAGAACACATTCAAAATGTGATTTGGGCACTCTGGCAGAACACTTCGATGCACGTAATCACAGTGGCAATTATAAGTAAAATGCATCAAGAAAAACCCCATACACAAAACACACTGCAAGGCCCCCTCACCGCCAATCACGTCCAGAGACAAAGTGATAAACAGAACCTTTTCCCCCAGACTGCGCAAATCACGTGCGTATTTAAATGTTAAAATTGCGATTGGTACTCAAGCATTCCAAACAAAATCACCAAATACTTGCGAGATTAATGGGAGACTTTGGAACGCTAGGTGGCAGCAGACCTGCCAGGTAAATTTCAAATGTTCACGTAGCTCTGAGCATGCGTACACTTCCAATAACGATGGATATATCTGGTAACAAGGCACGTTTTGAAACCGCGCCTTGGGCTTAGACGCTCCGATTTTGACTCTGTCAGTAATTTTGGAAACGTGTGCTTTCGGAACGGGGCTTTAGACCGGCAGATGGAGCCTACGCCGGAGCCCAAACCGAACCCGTGGTTTCGAAAATGCCTTTAAGTCTGCTGCCACCTAGCGTCCTCAAAAAATTCCCAGTCTCATGAAGTACTTTCAGCAGACATTACCGATACCCAAACTAACTTTCTAATGTCAACCAGGTCCTGTCAACCAACGGCGACTCTCCAGCAGGAAGCATCGTTTTCATACTCAGCGACGGTCTCGAGAACACCCCGCCCCTTCTGAACGACACAATGGATGACGTCACAGGCGCAGGCGCCACATTGAAAGCCATGGCATACAGCCCGGAGGTAGCAGAGAACCTCCATCTGCCGAGCGATAAAGGGGGAGAAGGGTTCGTCAAGTCCTTCTCTGATGACGACACCACCGAGGAACCACCGAGGAAACTGGAGGACGAAGAATACCTCGACACGGACAAGTTTGTAACGGTATAAAAACCTAGCTTTGAATTTGTTTCTCAAATAATGTTGCTATGGACGTCAACTCTCACACATTGGCACGTCAACTTTATGATTTTATAATAATAATAATAATAATAATAATAATAATAATAATAATAATAATAATAATAATAATAATAATAATAATAATAATAATAATAATAATAATAATAATAATAATAATAATAATAATAATAATAATAATAATAATAATAATAATAATAATAATAATAATAATAATAATAATAATAATAATAATAATAATAATAATAATAATAATAATAATAATAATAATAATAATAATAATAATAATAATAATAATAATAATAATAATAATAATAAGACTTGTAATGCGCACATATCCACCCTGCTGGGTGTTATAGCCATAAAAGTTAACGTTCTAAAAAACTATAAAATATCAGGGAAATTAATTGTTTGGAAGGGACGTTTTCCACCATAAACATCTTTACACCATGTAAAGTTATGAGCAAATCTGTGAACATTTATTTGTTTGTTCTTACCAATGTAATACGCAAAATTAATTTTTTTGAAACCCTCCAGGGAGGAACCTCGGGCCATTTTCATGGCACTGCTTACCATATAATTCTGCGCTTACGCGCATTGTAACGTGTGTATTTCTATGGGACGCAGCTGGGCGTAAGTGCAGAATTCCACGGTAAGCAGAGCCATGAAATTGGGCCATGTTTGGTTGCAACGCCCCTGTGGTACGTTGTCAGCACATGCTGACAAGCTTTTTCCACGAGGTTAAGGGGGTTTTAAGTTACGAGGGTTTTAAATAGCCAGACAAGTTGTCAAAGAAAAAACATCTACACACCAAAGTAGATATACACAATGTTTATACCGCAAACCGAATATACATTGATACCTCACCATGCAATGCCTCAAAATACCTCCATATTAAGAGGGTTTGTTTTGCATTTTTTCCCAACAATTTCTTATTATCTAAGTGTGATGTTTACATGTCCAGGTGTTGTCTGGGTAAACTTAGCTTATTTATTCGCTTAATTAATTAAGTACCATTGACAACTGACATACCGATTTTGTACACAAAGGATGCTGGCAGGGTTTTGTCTTGCCCCCTTCTAACCAAACCACTGACCCCTGTTGATTGACACCCCCTCTATAGCACGTGTGGCATTGTGCAGCTTAGGATATCAAGGCAGTTTATGAGCTGACCAGTATGACACAATGTGGTTAAGACAATGGAAATATTAAAATATGTCAGCATGTTCTGACACCGCCCACCACTGCAGGGTTCAATAAAGTGTGACCTTTGTGACCCCTCATAATGTCATGCGATAACAGTTAGCCTGTTTGTCTTCTTCAGATTGCTAGACGCAAGGAGGTCTTACTCGGTAACGCCACAGGTCCGAATCATGTCTACATTGACAGCAGCGCAGGAAACGAGACAGTGTTCCGATTTACGTGGGAAAAGGGCGAGGCGCGAGCTCTGCTACGGGGGCCCAGCGGAGCCATCTTACAATCTTCCGAGTACATAATGGACGCTGATATGGAATCTAAAGTGGTGGAGATTAGGATTATGGGAACGGCAGAGGTACATTATCTAGCTTTTGATGCACTTAGTATATAAATAGTGACTGCCTTGAGTGATATGGTTATAACTACGACTCCCGAGGTGATCCTTGGCTCGTTCTATTTGCCCGAGGCGAAGCCGGGTGGAAATAGACCACTCCAGTGACCACTGAGAGAGTCGTGATTTAACCATAGCCCAAATAGACGATGTGACCTCTGACGTCATTCGAAAATCATAACATGATGCGCGCGCATGTCGCCGGGCAAAACCTTTGTGTACTGACAGCCAGCTATAAAGGACACCCAATGTTACCATGAGTACGCGTCTTCTTGCCCGGCGGAAACATGACTTTTGTCAACTGAGGGCGGTTTGAATGTAAACAGAGGTCACATCGTCTATACTAAAAGCAGTCAATACTTGTTTTATATATTGTGTCTGAACGTCTGGGTAATACCGTTGCTATATGTATAGTACACTGGTCGCTTTGGGTTTAGTACATTGGTACAGGTTTAGTACTTTGGTTGATGTGGGTACAGTACACTGGTTGCTATAGCAGTGGTATAGTACATTAGTTGATGCGGGTGTAGTAGTACTCTACATGGTTGCTTTGGGTTTAGTACATTGGTTGCTATGGGTCTAGTACATTGGTTACTAAGGGTATAGCACATTGGTTGCAATGGGTATAGTACATTGGTTGCTATGGGTATAGCACATTGGTTGCTATGGGTATAGTACATTGATGGCTTCGAGTATAGTACTTGTTTGCCGCGTGTTTAGCGCATCGCGTTCGCGTGGCTTTCTAGTAAAAGTAAGACATATTATGTGATGCGCTCTAAACCAATCAAATGGCAGGGTCTTTGTAAGGAGTGTTATATTATACCAAATTATGCAGCTGCTAAAAAAATAAAAATAAAAAATAAACAAAAAAACAAACATTGAAGTCTGAATTTAATTGCATCTATTGTTTATGTTACATGCATCGAATGAGCGGGCAGTTGAATGCACTTATTTTCATGTTCAGTTTTTAACAGATTGTGGGTTCAAATCCCAGCCTGGCTGATCACTGATCAAGAAACTTGACTGAAGTATTTCATATTAAATATATTTTTTTCAGCCCGGTGAGTGGAGCTATGGTTTATGGAACATGCACAACGAATCGCAGACTGTGCGAGTACATGTGTATTCACGCCAATCGGATCCTGACGTGCCGCTGTTACGGGCAAGCGCCATTATCCGACAAAACCAGGTCAGTTTCTTCAACTTCAAGCTACGGTTGTGCTCGTTGGCTGCAGGGACTTTGTAGCCAATAGCCACTGCTGAAGCCGTCAAATCAAGTTGCACGGCAATGGGTTTTTCTCTTATGCTTTTAAAGGTATTATACAGGATTGGTACAGCTTGCAAAATAGTCGGTGTTCATGTTTTGTGTGATCAACCATATACATGAAATAGCAGCCTGTGAAAAGTTGGGCTTATTCCGTTGTGTGAGTCAGGAGAAAATAGTGAAAAACATGTACAATTTTCAGCATGTAAACACAGTCATTGTCGTTTTTAAAAGGTTTTCAGATAAAGGTTTTTCAGATGAAATAGCAGCCTGTGAAAAGTTGGGCTTATTCCGTTGTATGAGTCAGGAGAAAATAGTGAAAAAACATGTACAATTTTCAGCATGTAAACACAGTCATTGTCGTTTTTAAAAGGTTTTCAGATACATATTTTTTGAACAAATCCTCATTTCAGCGGGAAATATTTGCATTGAAAAAATGGTTCTATAGTATGAACTTCAATTATTTATAACTTCCAGACTAAAATTAAACAATTGTGTTTTTATCCTTTCCAATCCTGTATAATACATTTTAAAGAAAAATGAGCCAAAAATGGTTCTAGTATGAACTTCAATCATTCATAGCTTCCAGACTAAAATTAAACAATGAGTTTTTATCCTTACCAATCCTGTATAATACATTTTAAAGAAAAATTAGTCAAGTTACAAGATAATTATAGTAATTATAGGATTACAACCATTTTGTTTTGTGAGCTTCAAACTAATCAGGCGGCTCTGGCTTGATCGTCGCGTGGACAAGCGTTGAATCATAGAAGGTCCTTAGAAACACCCTTAGCAACAGCCACAGCCTTAGCCACAGCTGTCAATTCGGACACGGTCTTAGACATAAACTTCTCGTCTCAAAAGTTCAATTAAAATGAAGACAAAATGTCAAGTCTTGTCATAGTTTAGAGAAGGGCTGGGGGTTTTAAACGAGAGCCTCTGTGATAAAAATATTTAGAACAAAAATTGTTTAATAGGGTGCTTCGTTTAAAAAAAAAACATTAGTTTGTATAACTTAAACAATATTAATAATAAGAACCGGTAATAATGATGGATTTTTATGGCGCTGGAACACAGACAAACACTTTTTTAGACAGGTTTTGAAAAGTTTATGAATTATGACACCCATTTTTGTAGCACCTTGTAATAAGGATTTTCAAGGCGCTGTATGGCCACTGTCAGAAACACCGGGGCAAACGCCTTCTCTTAGTGATAACTGCATTACACAACAGACTTTCAGCTTTACGCCCCATCCGAAGGATGAAGCAATAATGATTATTAGTATCTCGCTTATAAGAACAAGTGTCAAGACCTGGACTCGAACCCACACTCTGCTGATCAGAGACACCAGAGCTTGAGTCCGGTTCGCTAGACCACCCTCTTACTCAGTGTTTTGGTGGAAACAAAAATGTGGTGAAACATAAAAATGTTGTGAATGTTTTTTTAAAGATGAACTTTACCGAGAACCAATGGGTTGTGATCTATGGGGACGTAAAGCAGGGAGAGCTACCTGTCATAAACGCAACGGTGAGGGCGCTAATACAACTACCCAATACATCGAGAATGGTCACTGTGGAGCTGTATGATCGAGGAACAGGTATGATTATTGGAAACAATCTACATTGTTCAGAACTAATGATCTTGCAACTGGTATTCAACGAGCAGACGAGCAGAGTATACTGTACGAAACGTCGAGACCACACTGGCTCTTCTCAGAACCAACACTTTGCCCAAAAGAGTTTTATACATGGTTGTACCTGCACAAGTTTACATCTTTTCAACTGGTATACAGTTTTTAGAAGCAATGTGACGTACAGAAAATGCAGCAAAATCGCGATTCCGCCTTTTCACTTACTTTGCCAAAAAAACAGAAGCATCAACAATTACCAAAATAAGATTTTTTATTTTTTATTTATTTATTTATTTATTTATTATTAATATTTTTATTAATAATTTGTTTTTTTTTTTGTTTTTTTTTTGGGGGGGGGGTGAATGAGTGAAAAAGCGTCATCTTTTCCCAGTTGTTATTCCCATAACTGCTTCACTGCAAAAACTGGGGTGTTAAAATTGACACCATAGGTATTGTCACAAAAAAACCCAACAACACACACCATAGGGCGTTAAAACAAAACTAATCTCAGCAAATACAATTACATTGGTGTTATTTTAACACCCTATGATGATGTTAATTTTGATTCTTCCCTTGGTATGTAATAAATTATGTGACAACACCCACGGAGTCAATTATAACACACCAGTTTTTGCAGTGTGGTTTATGCATCGGTACTATAGTTTATAATTATTTTAAGACTGATATTTAATATATTCTCTCTCACGTTGTCAGACATCAGTGCTTGTACTCACTGACGTCTTACACGATGACGTTATTGTTAAATTACACTACGTACTGAAGTCCACAGAATATCATTTTGGTAGTGGGCGGATCGGAAAAAAACCCCAGTTTTTCGAGGGAGGGTGACCTTGGAGGGAAATTACATGACCCCAAGGTCGACCCCGTTACACATGGGTGCACAAGGTCAATGTTTGCTGACTAGGGCCAACGGTTTTCAATAGTTCAACTTGATTGATTCACCATTCGTGTCCTAAACATGAATGGCCACCCCATCGATCAACACAACAATAATCATATAAAATAAACAAATAAATTAATAAATAACAATAATAAAACATTACCATGCAGTGTTTATTTTCAAGATTCTAAGAAATAAACCGATGTTACTTTTTAGGAGCGGATACAACAAAGGATGATGGTATATATTCAGCAAACTTTATGGATTTCGTGGGTGATGGCGTTTATAAGGTCACGCTTCAGGTCAAAAATGAGGTCAGGGGTCAAGCCAAGAAAGTGACGTTTCCTCGAGCAATAAGTGGAGTGATGTCGCCAAACTGGAGTATGATTTTATCTTTCTGTAGATTCCAATAGTATACCATTAATTTGTATCAATCAATAAATTAAAGTCAATTTCAATTATGACATTTATGTAAAGACCATTTAAAGCGAGTGCAAGAATCTTGCCGAAGTAGACGGGCAAAAAAGGGGTCACAAAATCAAAACAAAAAGTCGTTCGACAGGTTGTTACCGTCCAGACTTTCTTCTGAATATTTTTCTAATGATATGGAGCCCTATTCCATGTTGAAAATATCATTGAGATGGTTTTCCCAATGATGTCACTTTATTTTAATTTAGGCTGCGTTAATTCAGTGTAGGATGTAGCCCTCCTCACGTAAACACCATTCATCTTTATTCCTTGCTGTTCTTGTCATTACTGTTTCTGCATAATATCTTATGTCATCCCTCCATCTTCTTCTTCGTCTGCCTCTTCTCCTTTTCTTCGTTCTCGGTTGCCAATCCATTAGTCTTGTTCTCCATCTGTTGTCTCTTCTTCTGGCAGATGCTTGCATCTTGCTGGTTTGACTATCCTTAAGATGGCTGTAACTCCAATCGTCATACGTACTCTCGTACATCTGACCCTTTCCTTTCTTAAACCAAATCAAAAATTAACTTTACCCCCCCCCCCCCCAAAAAAAAAAAAACAGTTTCATTATGAATCTTCATCGGGAATGAAGAAGCAAAATAATAAGTTTTGTTCTATTTTATAATTTGGTATCAGATAACACCGAGGAGCCCATCCTGATTGAAGTCGACCCCTTCATGAGGGTTACACCACCCTCGGAGTTCACCATCGTGTCGTCCCCATCAGCCGACGAGATGCACCGGGACATAATCCCTCCATCCCGGGTGACTGATCTGAGAGTATGCTCGGTGTCCAAAGCCAGGGGCATCCTGACCTTGCAATGGACTGCACCTGGGGACGATTTGGACAGAGGAACTGGTACGTCGGCACCTTTCATGAAATGGCCACGGATCTCTAAGTACAATTATACCACTTTTGTGCAGATGACAAAATAAATGATCTCGCCAAGATTACTTACTTATAAACAAGTAGACTTTTAGTTTCAGAATAGTCGTCCTGGTGAATATGATCACGGCAAGAGTTGACTTCTTGGGGTCATGAAGTTATACCTTGCCCAACATGGGGCAGAGGGTATCCCCCATTGTTCCCATACTTTAAACACAATATGTTTCTCTAAAACCCCCTAAAATCCTCAAAAGAAATCCCGAGATTCCAAGCACAAAATGAAGACACAATGGGAGGGGGGTACACCATGTTCCCTATCGAGCACCAAATGTGTGAAGTCATCTTTGCGAGATTACGCTATATACGAGTCGACTTTCCAAGATACATTAATCTTGTTTTCTCGACATGTACTATGGCACTCACTGAGCTCCGTGCATATTTCACAAAGTTAGCTTCTTTTTAAAATGGTTTTTCAATCAACCAACCAATCATCACTCATCAGGCATGTGTAGAGCGCCATCATTCTAATTACCTTTCACGAGGCACTTAGCAAAGGGTAAATAGTTCACAGGATGTTTATGTGGAGATGACAAGTGCAATGGACTAAATGTCAGCAGATTCGAAGAGAAGAGTGTTAAGCTGCAGCCTTTTAAACACTGTCTTCATTGATTTAGTTGTTTGATTCCTTCCCCAGTCACAATGTATGATCTCAGACGAGGTGAAAACACTGCTGCTGTACTGTCCGACTTCGACAGTCTTCAAAGAGTCAGTGCCGAGGATGACATTTACGGTGACCTTTCAGCACCATCACAACGAGGTGGAAACCGGCAGACCGTCAGCTTAAGAATTCCCACCATGGAGTGCGCAGAGACTGATCTCAAGCTGTTCTATGTGTTCCGTATTAAAGGCATCGACAAGATGGGACAAAAAGGGGACCCATCCAACATCGCGACTGTCATGATCGACTGTAGGGCCAGTGTTACTACGCCCTCTATCGACAAAACGCCACAGCCTTCATCCAAAACGATGCTATCAAATAATATGGTATCTCCTGGTAGCAAAGCGCCAACCACTGATTCGTCAAAAACTGCTAAGTTTTTTGAAAACCTTGGCAGGAACATGGCGATCGTTATCTCCGTTAGTGTGTTTTGCATGATTTTTTCCATCGTGGTGCTGATGTTTGTGTGCATATCAAGGATACGATCAAGGAAAAAGGACGATAACGGCCCAATTGTGTCTTACTCAAAAGCCCGCCAAGCACGGAGGGTTAGCGATGCCTGGGTTCTGGAAGAAATCTGAGCTGACAGAACAGTTTTGTTTAAAACCCTGCAGTGAGGGCCGCTGTCAGCACGTGCTGACATATTTAAATGTTTCCTTTGTCTTAACCAAATCGTATACACTGGTCAGCTCATATGCCATAAGTTGGACCATTCCACACGTCGTAGAGGGGGTGCCAATCAACATGTGTCGGTGATTTGGTTAGGAAGGGGCAGGACAAACCTCCGCCAGCATATTTTGTAGACCAAGACGATACATCGTTTTGTCAATGGTAGATGAAACCAAATCATAAAACTTACAAATAAAAGCTTAAATTAACCCAGGCATTACCCGGACATGTAAACAACACACCCAGATGAAAAAATGCAACACAAAACCCTCTTAACTTTATGGGAAAAGCTTGTCAGCATCTGCTGACGTTACAAACAAGCAGGGCCCAATTTCATGGCTCTGCTTACCGTAAGCAAAGAATCGGCGCTTACGGAAGCAGGGAATTCCGCGCTTACGTCAAGCGTATTTCACGGGTTAGCAGGGAATTTTTGCTTGTGCGCGTGCGTAGTCTACGTTACTGGGCATTCCACGCTTACACAGCTAGCACAGAATTTCGGCGCTTGCTCGGTAAGCGGAGAATGGTGATCGCAAGCGCCGAATTCGGCGGTAGGAAGAGCCATGAAATTGGGCCCAGGTCCCTCACTGCAAAGTTGTAAGTCCTGAAGCCTTTGCACAGTTGGAGTTATTAAAGTGTAGTATTTTTATGATAGCACCTTGTAAATCTTTGTCTAATCCCTTTTGGTTGGTTTAGGCTCTGAGAAATGTATGTCAATTGTCAGTGGATGAAGCCAATTTATACCGCATTATTATTTAAGCAAACAACTATAGTAAACATTAACCGTGGCATGAACTGGACATGTAAACAACACACTTAGATTTAACAAAAACTGTTGAAAACAAATGCAAAACAAGCCCTATTGACATATGGAACAAGCTTGGGAAGCATGTGCTGAAAACGTACCGGGGGGGGCGTTGCAACCAAGAGGTCCCTCCCTGGAGGGTTCTGATTAAGTAGGAAATTGTTACCTTAGCAAATAGTCCAGGAGGGATAATAAAAGGTCATGCATGGCTGAGTTTAAAGGGGCACATCGGTTTACTGTTTACGTAGAATTATAGACCATTATTTTAAGATGTTTTTTATTTTATTTTTATTTTAATGTCACGTATTTAACGAGAAATGATCGAAACAAACAAAAGCGGTCAAAGGTCAGCGTATACGCTTTACCAGCCGTTGCAAGTGTCACATTTACGGGATATTGCTGCGCTCTGTTGCATGTAGACTGGTGCTCTGTTTATGTAAATGTTGTTACTATGGCGAGGCATGAGGATCCAGTCTACATATCCATCCAAATAGGCGAGTATAAACAACCGACATTTTACGCTACACAGGAAAAATACATTGGGTAATTGGGTTGGGGGGGGGGGCTTCTCCTAAGACGTATTATTGCTTATAATATAATTTGAACATTAGCAAATTAATTTTTTTGGGTATATATCTACAACTACATAGAGTTGAAACAATCAATAGGCTCCAATTACCAAACGTGTGCTTATACCTTTAAAAAGGTGAAATAACATGATACGGTTTTGATAAAGTCGATTGGAACCAATCCAAAGACATACTTCAGTTTCTATTGATTTCAAATCGATTCTGTATTGGTAAGAATTCGTACTGACCTGACGTCATCGCACTATAGATCTTGCTTCCTTGAGAGTCAACCTCCACGTGTGTGTGCGTTGTGAGCATTTTAAGACAACGCGCGTGGGGTTTATATAGACGCGCCTTTTCGAAGCCACGGTTTGGGCATAGCTTCCGGCTTGGGCTCCGTGAGCCATTTTGAAAAACGTACACTTTCGGTGCAGGACTTTGAACAGGCGGACGGTGCCTAAGCCGGTAGCCCAAGCTGGAGCCGGCGTTTCGAAAAGGCCCCATCATGTATCTTTATGCATTTTGACCATTTATCTCTATAATATTGACAGAGATCAATGATTTTGACTCTCCAAATGGCAAATCAATGTCTGCCATTTGGAAGTCAAAATGCCGTGTATGACGTCAGTGCAAGGGGGGGGGTCGATACTCAAGGCTTGCCAAATATTTTGTGCAATTAACCGATCACGAAAAAAGTAGACTCTAAATGTACATATCTCATTAAAACAAATTATATGTTCTTTAAAATAAAATTTGTAAATTTAATTTTTTATCTAATCTATAGGCCTAAAACATTTATGATTCAACTTGAAAAATATTGTGTTTCTGTGTAAAGGGACTAAAAATACATATTATTTCTTGAAGTAAAATGGGAAAATTTCATACAACTTTTAGAAAATATTATTGGAAAGCTTCCACTTCTTAAGATTTTGTTGAATGCATTTATTTCTCTTATTTGTATATCTAGGGGATGGGAACTAGATTTATTAGTATATCGGTAGTTAATTGTTCTAGTTTCACCTGATTTTGAAGTGATAATCTTTGTTTTTATAGTTGTATAAGGTAATACTTTTTCTTGAAGCAAGGACTTAGGCTGAATAATTTAAAAGCTTGTGTTTGGTCTTTTTCTGTACTAAAAACAATGGCCATCCTTTTGAGAGATGAGATCTTTTATAATTTATAGTTTAAGTATAGGTTTGTATAAGTTTACAGATTGTTTTTCTACAGTTTATATATTTTTAAAACTACATTATAGTATAATATTACCAAGAAGTTATATAATAATTCAGTGTTGCTGTGTTGATGTTGTTTTTTTTAAGGGGGGAGGTAGGAGCAACCCTGGAGCAATTTGGGGCCCTGTAATATAATTTTCAGTTGTCAAACAATCGCTGTGTGAATTTAGTGTCTTTGCCTAATTTGTTGGAAGAATACTACCAAAGCATATTTTTTTTGTAAATAAAATAAATAAATTAATAATGAAACAGTCCTCAAAACATACAATTTTGTGTGGTAGATTTCCAGTCTTGAGGATAATTTGCAAAGTGTATGGTTATTTTACATTGATGACAGTAAAGTTAGTTTGATATTGGACATTGGACATTCACATTCGTACAGCAAATGTCTACTTTGCTATTTTGATACTGGACATTGTACAATATAGGTTACACATTCACATTCACATTCGCTTTACAAACCCCATGTGAATGTCCAACGTTCAATATTGAAATAACTTACTGTCATTGTACATTGTTGTATATTTCCGGAACGAATACAGATGCGACCAGTATGCTCCGATTGTCTCTCTCCTGAAGACGTTCAGAGCATACTGGTCGAACCGTCCAGTTGTTTTCACAACTGTACAGCATTATTTTCTTGGCAAACTGTTAAGGCCTGGAAGACTTTCACTTTAGTCTGGGCCAAGTGTAAACCTCAAGACTGTTGCTGTTCTTTGTAGTCCTTACAGTTTGAATTGTGTAAATTATTGGATCGAGCTTTTTAGTCTGGCAACACATTTCTTAAATTATTTTTGAAAACGGAATCTCAATAACTACTCAGTAAGTACTCAGTAAATGGTTATTGAATACTCAGTTTAGATTACTCTAGCGAAGCAACCTGTCTCTTTTTAAAGATGGAAGCACTGCTGTTTAACAACTACTCTATTAATGTTCAGTGCAAAGGTCAGTATAATCAGTAGATTACTCTATAAAAGCAACATGTCTACTTAATTTAGGATGGAAGCTCCGTAACTACTCAGTAACTACTCAGTAACTAACTATACGGTATCTACTCGGTAACTACTCTATAACTACTTAGTTGTTATTTAGTAACTACTCAGTTGTTACTTGGTAACTACTCAGTATCCACACAATATATTCTCAGTAACTACTCAGTTGTTACTTGGAAGCTATTCAGTAGCTACACAATATATTCTCAGTAACTACTCAGTTGTTACTTGGTAACTACTCAGTATCCACACAATATTTTTCTCAGTAACTACTCAGTTGTTACTTGGTAACTACTCAGTATCCAAATATTCTCAGTAACTACTCAGTTGTTACTTGGTAACTATTCAGTATAACTACTCAGTTATTACTAAGTAACTACTCAGTAAGTACTCAGTAAATGGTTATTGAATACTCAGTTTAGATTACTCTAGCTAAGCAACTTGTCTCTTTTTAAAGATGGAAGCATTGTTGTTTAACAACTACTCAGTGAATGTTCAGTGTAAAGGTCAGTATACTCAGTTGATTACTTTATAGAAGCAACATGCCTATTTAATTTAGAATGGAAGCTCCGTAACTACTCAGTAACTACTCAGTCACTAACTGCTCAGTAACTCACTATAGTCAGTATCTACTCGGTAACTACTCCTACTATAACTACTTAGTTGTTATTTAGTAACTACTCAGTTGTTACGTGGTAACTACTTGGTTACTACTCAGTATATTCTCAGTAACTACTCACTTGCTACTTGGTAATTACTCAGAAGCTACTCAGTAGCTACTCAATGACTACTTATAGTTATTTTTTAAGTAACTACTCAGTAACTATAGTCAGTTAAAGCTCTGTATAAATACTCATTATAACCACCCGTGTGTAAAGGTAACAAGCGAAGCTTTACCATAATTATGTTGAAAAGTTTACATTTCTATAAACGATTATCAAATAAGGCTTTAGTCTTTCAACACTGTAGTAGCTTATAAGATTATATATGTCATTGTAAAATTTCACTATTGATATTAAAGATAAAAAAAAAAACACAATTGGCCTACCCTTTTTGATTAATTTCTACTTACCGGACAGAAATGTTTAATTAGATTTGATCAAGTCTACTACGCGCTTTGATGAAAAGCGGCTGCCATTTTAGAATGTAGCTTCATTATTTATCGCCACTTGAAAACACACACACACTACTGTATCATTATCTGTAATGTTGCATGAATGCCTCAGACAAATTTATTTGCAGTCAAGTGCTACGCGATAAAGCTGCATGTATCTAAAGCAGCAGTTAGATAATGAACAAGGCCATTGGGTAGCGAGGCTTTATCAGCCCAACATGTTATCTTGCATTTGGATAATTTGGACCAAAGTTCATTCGCGTTAACCCTCGACACCAAAATTATCTTCCAACTGTAGATTTGTTTGATATATGAATACAGAGTAATCCCCGACCCTTATGCATGGATACAACAAGTACACCGCGTGGGTAGACGCTTCCACCAACAACCATGTCTCGTGTATGACATTCATTAACATTTCCCCTCGAAATTCACTTCAGAGGAATCTCAAAGTCAACCGTCTACTCAAACTTTCTTTCAGCGAAGTCTCATGTACTTCTTGATGTCCTTATTTCTATAGAATGGAGCGTTCAAGTTGGATTTGGGATTAGGGCGTGGTTTGGTGAAGCTACAGTGTGGGGGAGAATGGGGAACTTTACCTCAGCAAACCCGCAAAATTCAGTGCTCACATTGGATCAGGTATGAACTATTTCATTTCTTGCATTTTTGAATATGACGTCTAGATGACGTATGGGAGTCTGCTCTGTTCCACTTCTAGAAATAAATTGCAAGTGTTTTGTTTATCAAGGACTAAGAAAAGGTCCGAACTGTGGTCCCATACGTAACGCAACATGCTTTTGTATTTACTTAAAGGTATTATACAGGATTGGTAGAACTGAGAAAATAGTCGCAGACAGTGTTCATGTTTCATGATCAACCGTATACATGAAATAACAAACTTGTGAAAACTTGGGTTCGATCCGTTCTGCGAGTCAGTAGAAAATAGTGGAAAAAAACATGCACAATGTTCAGCATGTAAACACATTGTCCTTAATTTTGGTTGGAACAACCGAAAACAGCTGTTACATTTTTTAAAAGGTTTTCAGATACGGTTTTCTCAAATATGACCTCATTTCAGGGGGAAATATTTCACAGAAAAAATGGTTCTAGTTATGTACTGAAATTACAAACTATATATAATTTGGGCTTTAACATCCCAAGTTCGAATAAATCTAGATTATTTATCCCCCAGGTGCCCTACATTAGAATAAAGGTAACTGAATTCAATGACTATCTTAATTTTTTAAAACCCTCTGACTCTCCCATACGTAACTGTGTGAATTCTTGGACTTGCCCATTACCTTAGTCGATGATGATTTAATAACCCAGTTAAAGACAATGTATTCAGATTGTTAACGCGTGTAGTTTTTACAGAGAGTTATAAGCATGGTTTGTAAACACTATCAAACTAATAAACAGTAAAGCGTTTCGTTGAAAACGTTTGATGGATTATAGTATTCAGGGTTGTAAAGACCCGATTGGGGTATAACTCCGTTAGATCTGGATAAAATATCTCATCAATTTATATCTGAGCAACAGGCCTGGAATTTCGTTATTTTTTAGGGCAAGGCCACTTTGGCCTTCGATAGGCGGAAATTTTGAAGGGCACCAAGGCCAACGGAAAGGGCAACAAGGCCTCTTAATTTCTCAGCAAAAAAATAAGAGGACACCATACATTTGGTTTCAACCAGGACTCGGAAAAGAACTGAGTGTACAGTGCTTCACACACATCAGTGATGTGTGAAAACAAACGATATTTTTTGGAGGGCCTTTTATATCGGCAATTTGACTGTACATAGCATTTTTAACATTTGTAAATTTGATTTTTGTTCGGCCCCTAGGCTGCCTCAATTAGAATGTTTTTACAATAAACCATATTTATATTCTTTATCCCCATGCAAATTTAACATCTTGAAGTACAAGACGTGATACTTTGGCAGGTCAGCTATTTCTGGTTAGCAAAATTGTTTTGTACTTAGCCTCTTTGAGCTGATAAGCAGCTAGACACAACTAATATAATTAACACAGCAGACAGGTCCATCTTTAGATAAGCCAAGTAATAAATGTAGGTATATAGGCACTGCAGCAGACTTAAGATCCAAAACGAAACGAAACTGGGTTGACGTATGAATGGATTTATTCCACTTTTACAGCTATTTCTGGTTAGCAAAATTGTTTTGTACTTAGCTTCTTTGAGCTGGCAGCTAGACACAACTAATATAATTCACACATCAGACAGGTCCACCTTGAGATAAGCCAAGTAACTGAATGCGGACTTAAGATCCAAAACGAAACGAAACTGGGTTGACGTATATATTAATGGATGTATTTTACTTTTACAGCAAGAGCATATTCGCATCGCTGAATTAACAGCGTCAAGCCTCAGGTAAGAAGGTAACACGAGAAGCGTTTTACGAACACAGCTCGAAAAACTTTAGGATTGTATTTTCCCTTTTTGTCCTTGTGTATTGACTGAAGATGTACATTCCTTTTACATATTTCATGGACGCACCATGAGTGTGAGCTTAGTTTACAATCTTACACTCGACTCCGAGGGCCCAATTTCATAGAGCTGCTTAAGCAGAAAATGTTAGTTAACAATGTTCTGCAAAGCAGAAATGAGCAGGATACCAGTCATAAATTATACATTGTGACATGGTAGTTTGGCTGGTAACCTTATTCTGGTAAGCAACATTTTATTCTGCTTAGCTACTTTTTGTGCTTAAGCATGCTCTATGAAATTGGTCCCTGGTCAGACTTGCCCTGGGGGCCTGACCCATTTCTAGGTCAGTATGACCCGGCATCTGTATCAAAATGACCCAGAAATGGGTCGTGCTGACGCAGAATCCGTTCTAAAATCTCATATTAACCAGTTTCCGGGTCGTCCTGACCCACAAATGGGTCAGGCCCTCTTGGGACCCGGGATTCGGGTCAACTCTGACCCGGAAGTCAATAACGCATATCAGAAAAACGAGGACCTACTTAACCTTTAATATTCAAACCAAAGTGTCTTTGGTTCCTTATACATACACTAACTTTTCTTTGAACACAGAGTTTAGTAACCTGACTTGCATAATAGTTATCTTGCATTTCTCCCTACAGTGTTGTGGGCTCTGGGTCTATAATTGCAGCTGTTATTTTTAAGAAGAAAATTCTAAACCCCGAGGTAAGTCAGATCTTATCAAAAAAGCAAAAGAAAAACCAACCAAAACAAAATAAAACAAACAAACAAACACCCCAACGAAAAACCAACAAAACATAACAAAACGAAAATTTAGTAACTTCCAGCCAAAACGTGGTTTGTTTTCTCATCAAATAGTTGAGAATAAGAGCTTTCAAATATCCCCCATTAAGATCCTAAAATGAATGACAATTTCTCAACTTTAATGTTCTGGCCATCACATCACGTTGATATCATGGCAGCTGTTTCAGTTGTCTTACTTTTCAATGCCATTTCACTATTTTCCGAGGGGTGCCTGATTTTGGCGAGGGGCGTCACATATATAGGCTGTTGATATCAAGGTTAACTCATGTGAATACATTAGTGCATACGTAGAGGTGATACAATCACCACATCACACAGAATAGACTTCATTTTGTTCACATAGATAAATGAAAATCAGAACAAAATGTTGGCAAATATCGAACCGTAAAAAGTGTCAATGATGACTCTGTGGAACCGTGCTGAGATATTGAATAACAGACAGCAGTTGTACACGAAAAAGTTCCCCCTGGTTATTGTCACTTTGAGAACAAACAATTAGTGTATCTTCCCGTCTACCTATCTCCGTAGGTGTACCCGTTGTTCCATCTCTCCCTGGCCGACCTCCTTGCCTCTATATCTGTCATCTTAAGCCTCATCTTCTTTGGGAAGGATCCAGACTCAGACCGGACGGACCAATCCCCGGCATGCTCATGGACCGCAAGCCTGGCATGGGTAAGATCGTCAAAGACCGTCAAGACCGTCATAGACCGTCATCCACTCCAAAGAGCTCCATCTTGTTTGGCTCTACCACAAATCAACGCCACGAAAACGAGGCTGGAAACACAATCCAACAGCTTAATAGCTCTTGTGTAAATCGTGGATGCACAGAAAATGTCTAAAGATTTCTATACGACATAAGAAAAGGCACTACATTATCCCCTTTCCCAGTTACACAAAAATGCAATCCATTTATCTCTTTCTGCTGAAGAAGACCAAATCAATATGAGCGAAACGTTTCAAAAACATACTCCAGTGTACATGGTGGTTCCATACACCTTTATACAAGACTGGATTTCAACCATTAAAGTTTTAAATCCTACTCATGTACATGGTGTTACTGCAAACCTTACTAGATTGTATCTCCACCATGCCAAGTTTCAAATCCTACTCATGTACATGGTGTGACCGCAAACCTTGCTGGATTGTATCTCCACCATGCAAAGTTTCAAATCCTATTCATCTCATGTAGATGTATAACCGCGACTAGATTGTATCTCAACGAAGTGTAATGTAATCGTTGTTGTGGTCGGGGGGGGGGGGTCGCTTCGACTGCATGAAGGAACCCAGACAAAGTTGTAAACATACTGTTTGTTTAAATTGATGAGATTTACAAAGACAAACACAATTTGTTTCTGTTGGTTTACTGTCTCTGTTGGATTCAGAAAGATAATATTACTAGTCATATAAATCCAGGGTCAAACCGTTATCAAAACGCGCAGCTTTATTTGTTTATTTATTACATAACCCAACAGCACAGTTAGCGCCAAAAACATGATGAATAGGAAACAAGAAAAAATGTTCAGTTTGAAGGGACACGTTGCCTTGGATCGGGCGAGTTGGTCCATAAAAAACATTTGTAACCGTTTGTTATAAAATGCATATGGTTAGAAAGATGTTTTAAAAATAGAATATAATGATCCACACAATCAGGTAGGGACTGAAAACCCAATCCACGTGCAAGGCTCCCAAGGTGGGATTCGAGCCGGGGTCCACAGAGGTGAAAGGCAGGGGGAAAAAAACCCAACACTGAGCCAACCTATTTTAAAGATGTCTCGTAATGATTGCTCAAGTTGTCACATTTCTTCCTGCAGGGATTTTACCTGAGTACTTTCCTACTCACGTTAATTTACTCCTTCGAGGCGTACCGAAGAACCAAAGAACAGCTTGCGCAACTGGTGTCACCTCACTACAGCAAAGAGGTAATTATGACTTTGAATAGAGCGGGAAATATTTCTATGGGTTTGGAGGGAAAATTTATATTTTCATTTCGGCAATTTACGCAAAACCGCTCCGAGCCGTGGATAATTGGGGGGTTGGGTTGAAACAGTAGTACGCTTCTTTTCCGATACAATAATTTCGTTATGAAGAAAAACCAAATGTTAAAAGTCTGAAGCGTAAAAACAATCAACAATGAGTTCGAATTTATAGTATTTTATATTTAGGCAAATAAACGCACGCCACCAAGTCCAACTTGCCAATTGTTCTATACACAAAGTTAACTTTCATATAACTGAATTTATAAAGACTTTTAGAAATATTTCCAAGGCCAAATGCTAGGCTTGGACTGTTGCAAGTCTGGCCCTAGTCCGACATACGGTCTCTCCGTGGCTGTTGATAGCAGTGACTATAAGCCATAGACAGATCGAGCCGAAGCCGTAAGTCAAAGCCGCATTTCAACATAGCCTTATAATGATTGTTCTATTGTTTTATCCAGCCTACCTACAGCTGTACACCTTGGTACCTACCCGTAGCTTATACAATAGCCTGGACAATGCCCATGTTTTCAGTCGGCATATACCATGCTACACAGCAGATGCCAATCCAGGTTATCAAACCTTTATGTACGAGATATAACTATGAGTAAGTCATGACATTGATAAATAATAATAAAAATACAAAATTTGTATAGCGCCATCTATCTACGACCAAACATTATTCGCCATCTATCTACGACCAAACATTATCCCCCCCTTTTTTTTTTAAAGAAAAGCGTACAATACAAGTTACTTAAAGGGGGTGTCATTAAAAGTACATTACAGAGTGATTTGCACACTAAGAACAAACAAGTGGATAAACACAATATAGAGTCCGTCATAAGCAATGCCGAACAAATATGTTTTTTAAAACGTTTGAAAATGTCCAGAGATTCTGTAGCTCGAATATTAATGGTAAACTTAGATAAAGTTCCAGAGTTTGGGAGCGGATACTGAAAAGGCACGATATGATGTGGTTGCTTTAGGGACAGTTAGAAGAAGTTTATTCGTAAGATAATATTTATCGAAAAAGATTGAATGGTTACAGAAACTTAGCACTTCACGTTCGGGCTTCAGAACTTTTGAATTAATGTCTCGAGCAAAAACGGATTCAACGTTGCTGGGTGACGTTACTTAAAAGCATGAACTTTGCAAATCGAGGTTTCGAAAACGCCACAAGAACTATAATCTGGCAGTCGACGTTCAGTCGCCGTTTTAGTAAGATACCCTGTGCCTTTTAATGAACATGGCGCTGATGAATGAAAGACAACCAGACTACAATTGCCCCCAGCTTCAACTTATTTAATTATTCCTAACTCAATAATCAAATTGTCTCATGTACCAGTTTTTAGTGAATACATTAACAATATATTTTGTTTATTAACTGCAACCTCGCTCTGATTTCCCGAATTGTTCCGTTTTATTTTATTTGCAGATGTCTTGTGATTTTCCATCGTAAAAACGACCCCTGTCTAGTAAGTGCTAACTTAAATAGAGGTGTTTATTTCAAGAGGACAAAAAAATAATCAAAATCTCGCTTCTAAAAAAGATGGTGGATATGTTATTTTAAAGGAACATTACAGAATTGGTTTTGCTAACAAAACAGTTAAGCACTTTATATAATCCACCATATACATAAACTGACAAACCTGTAGAAGTTTGAGATCGATCGGTCATCTAGGTCACGAGAAAATAGTGTAAAACCGATTACACATTTGCATGTGTTATACAATGCATGAATAAAACGCTCATGAGCGATAAACTCCAATCGGAAATTAGTTTTATTTATTTCTCATTATCGCATTTCAGACAGAAATATTTCTAGGGATGTTTTCTACTATCATCATCATTAGACCGTGTAAGTTTTATGTAAATCTGTGATCTTAAAGAAAATGTTAATTACCAGTACTGTAACGTTCCTTTAAAATCATAATTGCTACAAATTATATAATAGACAACATTCAGCCGTTCGGGTGCAATGTTTGATTTTTAATAAACCAAGAGGAATGGACCTTATGCATTGACGTCATCAGCCGCCATCGTAGAGGTAAACATGATGACGAAACAATGAAAAACGCACATCTATGTACGCGCTGAGGATCGACCAATTGGCAGTCTTCTTTTGACCTCTAGCCGAGGCGTCGGCTAGAGGTCAAGGTAGAGGGCACCCTACTCGCATAATGTCTCAACCTCGTTCCAAGTCGTGTACGATCTCGCCGCGCCATTTTTCTCTTTCTTTCCCAGAATGCCTTGCTCAATCATAACCCATGGAAGTGTGACTTTAAAATATCCAAATATATTGGATATTTTAATTAGTTCTGTGGTTGATCCATTTTGTGTTAGAGACTACGCAGAGCGCGCTGTCAAAAGACGCACCAAGTCATAGAGCAATTGGCCCCTCCCATTCTTTTTCGACCTTGTGATACGTCTAACTGTACAGTATGCAGTTTAGGGTGACCATATAAAAACATGAGTCATTTGAAATGTATTGCGTCGAAATACGTGCATGTTTACACGACAAGCGCCCTACAAGCGCTTGAATGTTTTTAAGTGGCGTGGACGCAAAGTAGTCACTTTGGTGAGCCAATCAGCGTTGATTTTCAGTGTTTCCCTTCCAGGGGTTAGCGACAAGAGGTATCTATTTGGCGCGCTGCTCATGGTAGCGAGGCTGATAATTCAAGAAACCATGAACATGGGCCGGGTGTGTACATTGATCAATGGGTGTGTATGAATGACGTAGGTCCGTACGTCACAAATTTAAAGGTTTGATTTGAAAACAACGGCAAAGTGCATTCCATGATCACAGACATCAGAGATGTCATCCTAACTTTCTTACTGTACAAAATAGACTTGGAGGTGTTTATTTTTCAAAATTGATCTTAAAGTGTGGGTTTGTTTAAAGGGTCTGTATACGATTGGTAATGACACTGAAAATTAATGGCAATACAAACTTACTTGGTAAGTAGTACAGCAGCTTTGGATAATATAATGCATTTTGAGAAGCTTTTCACTTCGAAATACTGCGGTTATGATAAAAGATATCACTTTTTAGCTCCAAAAATTTGAATCTGAGAAGCATTACTGCAGTAAAGTTTCTCAGATTGTGTTTTCCAATTGCAGATTATTCTTCCTGCGTGGACAAACCGCTCCAGATTTTCGGCAATATCTCAAAAATGCTACCACCTTTTGAAATGAAATTTTCACAGGTTAGTTTTATGGTATATATCTACAAATTAATGTATAGGATTGAAACAAACAGTGGGTTCCAATTACCAAACGTATACAATCCCTTTGAGGATTGGGACGTATTTATCATCAGTAGCTGATTGATGTTAGCTCTACGTAATTACTTTAGGAAATTTGCATTTATTTGCAAGTTAAACTTGCAACAGTCCAAACCTGACCGCCTCCTCCGACCCCTACCCCCATGTTTTCTCAATGAGGAATTTTCCATGCTGTTCCCAAAAGTAATCTTAAAAAAAACACCTCTGGAGGTTCTAAAAATAAATCAAGTTGATTACCTTATATTCACCGCCTCCTCTAACCCCTACCCCTATCTTTTCTCAATGAAAAGTTTTCCATGCTGTTCGTAAAAGTAATCTTACAAAAAACAAAACCTCAGGAGGCTCTAAAAATTAATCAAGTTGATTACTTTTTTTTCAGGACAGGAGTGATGTAGGTATAGGAGGCCGACTAGCAATGAAATCTTTTTTCATTACGACTTTCTTTCTATGCAGCATCGGTATTGTAGTAAGTTGACAATATTGATTTTTCATTATGGTTTTCATAATCCCCTTTGCTTTCCATCAAGCGAGAATTATGACAATTTGTTTTTCTCATATTACATTTCTTGATGAAGGCCATCCATAGATTACAAAATTCTCGGTCCCGTTTAAAAGGAACATCCGGGGCCATTAGTTTCCTTCAATTGGTTTTGGGACAAAATGTAAACTGTACGATTAAATTTGTTTATGTTGGGGTGTTTGTTCATTTGTTTGTTTTTGTTTGTTTTAGAATAAAATCCAATTAATGTATTATTATTATTATTATTATTTCTGGTTTATTTTAACAATGCATTTGTAGCCCAGGGGCTAAATTGCTACAAAGTTTAAAGGTACAAATTTTAAAAACATTACAAAGTACATAAAATTACTACTTAAAAAAAAGCTACGGGTTTTCACCAAGATGCATCCAGGAAACAAAAAACATAGCACACACTTTAAAAAGAGAGGTTAGTAAGGTGTACAAATGAGTAAACGTATAATATCTAAAAAGAGCCAAACTTAAAGGGAAACGTTGCCTTGGATCGGGCGAGTTGGTCTATGAAAAGCGTTTGAAACCGTTTGTTATAAAATGCATATGGTATAAAAGATGTTTTAAAAGTAGAATACAATGATCCACACAAATATGCCTCGAAATTGCGTGGTTTTCCTATTACTCGAACTAACACGGTCCGCCATTTTGTGGAGTCAAAAATTTGGCTTTACAAAATGGCGTGCCGTGTTAGTTAACAAACGGTCACAAATGCTTTTTATAGACCAACTCGCCCGATCCAAGGCAACGTTTCCCTTAAAGAATAGCTGTTTTTGCGAAAAGTATATTGTAAGCATACAGTACACACTAAAAACAACCCCCCGGGTCAGAATTGACTTTGATTCTGGTTCCAAGAGGCCTGAACCATTTCTGGTTCCAAGAGGCCTGACCCGTTTCTGGTTCCAAGAGGCCTGACCCATTTCTGGTTCCAAGAGGCCTGAGCCATTTCTGGTTCCAAGAGGCCTGACCCATTTCTGGTTCCAAGAGGCCTGAACCATTTCTGGTTCCAAGAGGCCTGAGCCATTTCTGGTTCCAAGAGGCCTGACCCATTTCTGGTTCCAAGAGGCCTGAACCATTTCTGGTTCCAAGAGGCCTGAGCCATTTCTGGTTGCAAGAGGCCTGACCCATTTCTGGTTCCAAGAGGCCTGACCCATTTCTGGTTCCGGTTCCAAGAGGCCTGACCATTTCTGGTTCCAAGAGGCCTAACCCGTTTCTGGTTCCAAGAGGCCTAACCCATTTCTGGTTCCAAGAGGCCTGACCTATTTCTGGTTCCAAGAGGCCTGACCCATTTCTGGTTCCAAGAGGCCTGACCCATTTCTGGTTCCAAGAGGCCTGACCCATTTCTGGTTCCAAGAGGCCTGACCCATTTCTGGTTCCAAGAGGCCTGACCCATTTCTGGTTCTAAGAGGCCTGACCATTTCTGGTTCCAAGAGGCCTGACCCATTTCTGGTTCCAAGAGGCCTGACCCATTTCTGGTTCCAAGAGGCCTGACCCATTTCTGGGTGCAAGAGGCCTAACCCATTTCTGAGTCAGGCTGACTCGAAAAGTGGTAAACAAATGGGATTTAAACCCGGATTCTGTATCAGTTTGACCCATTTCTGGATTATTTTGACACAGATTCCGGGTCACACTGACCTAGAAATGGGTCAGGCCAATAGGACCATGGATCCCGGTCAATTGTGACCACGGTTGTATCTGTGAATTAAGTTTTCCTTTTTTTGTTCATGATTCTCGTCATCCAATTCATTATTCTACAGGTGTTTTATTACCTCACGCACAAGGCAGTTACTAAGAGCCAACAATGCTTTGGTGTGGTGAGCCACAAGCAATACGAAGCAGCCAAAAGAATTCGCAATCGTGGAATCCTATACTGTGTGATCTTCGTTATCTGCTGGTTACCAGGTATGATCAAAACATTGACAAGGACAAGTCTAATTCATGACGTTCTAGAATACCAATATATATCCCTTGCAGAGGCAGCCATCGCTGAGGGCGCTGTTTGGGCTTGTGACGTCATATGCAAGGGGGTCTATGTGTGATGAGCACTTTACCAAGTATTTTTTATTTAATCCTCGATGCAATTTCCATTTTCGCCTGCGTTTGTGCTTAGTTTTTGAACAATAATGTACATTTCTTTGTGCAAATTTCTGAAAAGGTGGAAATCTTATCAATATCAGCTGTATCCACTAATTAACTAATCAGCTGTATGAAATACTTTCAACTAAATCATTGTCAACTCATAAACTATCTGTCGACGAGTCTACGAGGCCCCATTATCAACTTGTCTTCTCTTATCAACTAATATACTTATATCAAATGTAAACCCAGTGGAAGATAACAAGAAAAAAGTGTGGTTTAATTAAATTGTTAAGTTATGGAAACTTTATTTTGAAGTCTGTTGCTCTAACGTAGGAGCATTTGTTACGTTTGGCCTCTCGGGCGAAAACGGTGTACAGCACTGTACAACTTTAAGTTGGTTGGGGGTACAGCCTCCTTTTACCATCATGATTAATTTTCAGTGTAGGCCTACGTTGATTTCAATTTAGATCTTTTTTCCTGAAGACAATCAGAGCATACTGATCGAAACGTCGAGATATTGCACGACTGGTTCTTTTCAGAACCACCACTGCTCGCAAAGAGATAGTTAATTTCGTTTTCATTTATTAATTCTGGTTGTGAAGCCAAGGACTCTCAGAAAAGCGAACTTAATCACTATACATAGCCAAGGACCCCACGGAGAGAAGACAAGGAAGGAAGTTTCAGTTTTAGATGTGGGAGGAAAACCCCAGAGAATTATTCCATGGAAAACCCACGCAGTCAGGTAGGGACTGAAAACCCAATCCACATAGTGCCCCGATGGGATTCGAACCGGAGTCCTAGAGGTGGAAGGCAAGGAAAGATACCACTACACCAACTTGACCACCCAAACCTTGCGAAAAATTGTTACAATTCTCTATTCTCTGATCTTGTTTGCAGCCTCAATCGTCGGCATCATCACCTACACCGAAGTCGCCAAGACCGAGAACCTCATCGTTCTCTTCATGTTGCAAGGCTGCATAGCCAACCTACAGGGGTTCCTCAACTGCCTCATCTACGGCTGGATACGAGGTGGATTCAAGAGCGCCCTCAACATGTACAACGTGAGAGGCAGCCGACAGTCGTTCAGTTACAGGAAGAAGAAGACACACAGGTCGTCTTTCATGAACTACCAGACCTTCGCCGTGTTCTCGTCCGAGGAATATGACACTCTGAGTGACCCGGAAATAAATAAGTCACGGAGGCCGTCGACCCCTGGAGTGTCTATTGATGTTATGTAGAGAGGTTACAAGTGTGACCCGGAAGTAATTAACTCCATGATGCCAATAGTGTTTCATTTGTACATGTCATTTGCAGATAGCGTTAGTGAAAACATCTCTACGACCGTATCATATTCTAGCTTCTTTCGCCCTCTGCCAATATGCTCATTTCATTTTTGTGCGGTTGGCAAACCATGATTGATAACACACTCAGATGCTGTAGAATATTAAGGTTTTTTTCAAGTAAAGTGAGTCATATTTTGTTCTATTTTTACGGGCTATTATTTGTCTTTCCTCGTGAAACATGGTATTGCAATTTAGTATCGGTTGCGTTGTATAGAGCGCCCCCCCCACACCTGTCCAGCCATCAAACCACTCCCCCACCTGTCACGTGTTCATAAACAAGGAGGTGGATGTTTTAAAGGTGGGGCATCGATTGTTTTTGTCAATGTAATGCTGATTTATTGGCAAAATTATAAAGAAAGATACAATAACAGCCACATGTGCAAGTTTTAGCTGATTACAGTGTCTACGTGCTGATAAAACAGCAAGAAACCATTACGATATTTTCACAAGAACGTCATTCGTGAAAGGAAACAAACCCTTAGAAATCTGAAACAAAGATTCATGCATGAATCGTTTCTCAGATTCAAATGTTTTGAGGTGAACATTTATCCAAACCATTATCACTTCGAAGGGAATCCTTTCTCAAAATTGTTTATACTATCAAAAGCTGCAGTGCTTGTCACTAAGTAAGTTTTTATGGCCATTCATTTTTGGAGTATTTACCAAAGTATGACCCTACCTTTAAGGACAAGTTCATGGTAAGGGCCATGTCACACGGGGCAATTTACGGTCAACCAGTTCTAGGCAATCTCCACGAAGAAGGAACATTTACATGTCAATTTCCACATCATTGTCTTGGTACAGAAAGGTACTAATAGAAATATGTATGTTGTGCTACCAGATTGTAATACATTTTGTAATACATTTGGTGCAGTTGGTTACCTCCAAGTTGCCTGAAAAATTGCCGTGTGCGTCAAGGCAATAAAGAAGGCTCCATGGTCTAATACAATTTTGTATGGTGGCCCTGAAGGGACATCACATATCGCAAATATGTGCACAGACTTGTGCGATGTCGTGAAATTAATCGCGAAGGTGTGCGCAGACTATGTGCGATCATGCGATGTCCTGAAATTAATCGCGAATATGTGCGCAGACGTAAATCACGTACATTTATTCGCGATTAATTTCACGACATCGCACAAGTCTGCGCACGTTATTTGCAATCAATTTCACGACATCGCACAAGTCTGCGTACATTATTTGCGATATGCGATGTCCCTTCAGGGCCACCATAGTTTTGAGACCCACTCATTTTCCAATAAATAAATAAAGTCCTTAGGAAAATGGAAAACAAATTGCAAGTCAAAAAACTCTCGATGACGTTACATTTCAAATTGTCTGTATGTTTTTAATTTCATTCCTGAATTTTGATGATAATTTAATCAAAACGGCGTTGAACTTGACCTTTTGACTGATTCAAAAAAATTCCTCATTGGAATGTACAAACCAATTTGTTTTCGATGTCCGATGACGTCATGTTTCAAATTTAGCTCTGATAGAGTAGCAAATAAAATGACATCTTACACCAATTTAACGCGAGGTTAGAGACTTGTAATTTTCCCCCAAATTTCATTAGGACTCTATAGCTTTTGGAAATTGAGTGCATCAAAAAACTGAATTTGAACTTGGAGGCTCTCTTCAAAATCACAAGATAGACAGAGAATCGTAAGTGATGCTAACCATCAGCAGTGGTTCTTATTTTTTAAAAAGGCAAAGTATACCTTTGGGTTTTGGAACCGTTCGATTGTTCTAATCCTATGAATGTAAATATATGCAATAAAACTAACCTGTGAAAATTTCATTTCAAAAGGTGGTAGTGTTTTTGAGACATCGCCGAAAAAACTAGAGCGGTTATGTCCACGCAGAAAGAATAATCCGTAAGTGGAATACACAATCTGAGAAACGTTTCATGCATACAACTTTTCTCAAATTGAAATGTTTTTGAATCCCTCTCTCTAAAACCACATTCCTTAGAAGGGAATCGTTTCTCAAAATGTTATCAACAGCTGCAGTACTTCTTACCAAGTAAGTTTTAAGGTCATTAATTTTTGGAGCAATTACCAAAGGTATACCCTCCCTTTAAAAAGGAATTGGCATACAAAGCTCATCTGTTGGTTAATAATCTACAGATTAATTCAATACAACAAACCGTTCATTTCCTCCAAAACACAAGACTATTTTGAGGCACCAAATAATTCCAGTTAATCTGACATTTCGAATGCAGAGAAATCAGGAAACAAGTATCAAATAAGAACGTGTAAATATTGTTCTTCTTCAAATTACGCTACAATTGTTATGAATAAAAAGTCTTGTAAATTTCAGAAATAATTGTGAGGAACGGGAAGTTTCCTTAAATTGAAAAAAAAGGGAGTGCATGTGCTTGTGTGTGTGTTTTATTATTAAAACAAAAAAGGAAATGAAAAAACTATTTTAATAAGATTATTTGTTGAAAACAATGTCTATCTACTTCTAAGTCAATAACCCACAAATTAATTAAGCGGATAAAAGTTATAAAATAAATAAATAATACAAAAACAAACGTGCTTTATTACTTTGACGTCCCGCGCCTAATTATGCGGCCAGGGGTCGATTTCACAAAACTCTTCCTAACTTAGGACTAGTCCTAGGCAATGCTAAGAGATAGGACTAGTCTTAAGTACTGGTCCTAACTTAAGACTAGTCCTATCTCTTAGCATTGCCTAGGACTAGTCCTAAGTTAGGAAGAGTTTTGTGAAATCGACCCCTGAATCCTTTTCATGTTCCGTGCTACATTGACAATGATGACAAGGCCCTTCTGTTTTTTGCAATATCAAAAAACTACCAGAAATAAGTCATTTCAATCTCGGTTTGGTCAAATTCGAATTAAGAAAAAACTGCTGCCCCAGACACGATTTATCTTCCAGAAATATAGTGCGTTACTCTAAGAATTACGTTACCAGGATACCAGTCACAGTAACGTAGTGTTATTTTTGGCTGGTAACCTTATTCTGGTAAGCATAATATTATTATGCTAAGCTTTTTTAGTATCTGAGCAGCTCTATCAAATTCGGCCAAGGGCCCAATTTCATAGAGCTGCTTAAAGGCATCGTACACGTTTGGTAATTGTCAAAGACCAGTGTTCTCATTTAATGTATCCAAACATATGCATAAAATAACAAGCCTGTGAAAATTTGAGCTCAATTGGTCATCGAAGTTGCAAGAAAATGATGAAAGAAAAAACACCCTTGTTGTACAAATTTGTGTGCTTTCAGATAGGAATAAAAACTTCTTGCAAGAAGTTTTTTATTATTTTAGTGAGAAATGACCTCTTTCTCAAAAACTACGTTACTTCAGAGGGAGTCGTTTCTCACAATGTTTTATACTATCAACAGCTCTCTGTTGCTTGTTACCAAGTCAGTTTTTATGCTAATGTATATTTTGGGTAATTACCAAACGTGTACGATGCCTTTAATTAAACACAAAAAGTAGCTAGGCACAACAAAATTATGCTGACCAGAGTATAAGGTTACCAGCCAAGTACAATCTGTGACTGGTATCCTGCTTACTTTTGCTTAGCAGACAATTTTTAAGCACTATTTTCTGCTTATGCCAGGCGGGCGTGATTGACCGGTGTCTGCTTCTGCGTTTGTCGCGTGAATGCGCGTATTGTGACGCGCGCAATGCACACGCGTTGTACGCACGACTACCAATGTTTACCATCACAACGTACTTTGTACGTGCGTGGTGAGCGCGTGGCTCTCTCAAACAAACACACGACAGACATGAAGTACACAAAGCAATGACTGCACAACCAAGTACTTACTTAAGAACTGTCTTCATGATAATGTGTTGGGTGTTTCACTACAGTGCATGTTATGCTACTTCCATTTTGAAGTCTCCAATAAAACAACACTAGGCCTACTTTGAAGAATGATCCAGTGTATTTGATCTGCAACTGACTGGAAGCTATGGATGGGGCAGAAAGTGACTGTAGCGAGAGCTACTTCTCGGCATATGAGAGCTTACAGCCAGCGAAGGACGAACGCGTCCCTTTTGTTCCTAACGAGGAGTCCGAGAAATTATCAACAGAGCAACCCAGCAATGCACAGGAAACTAGGGGCGGGGAAACGACGACAGTCCGGGAGGAAGGGTTCAGAGTCGGATGCACGTCACTGATCTCAGAAGGTTGGTTTTACATGTAGACCTTTTTATTTGGTTATCTTTTGCATTGTTTAAGGCACCACACCTCAATCAACAGCATTTCGACGAGTACCAGCATAGAAATAGAAATGATTTTGACAACTGACTTGATAGTGGTGGTGTGGGGGGGGGGGTAGCAGTGCGCTTATAAAAATGTATTCACAAGTAAATACCGTACTCATACAATTTCCTTAGGCCAGGTTGGACACATTCGTTGCAGTGCAACGGAGACTGGCTAGTGCTATCAAATCCCCCGACAAAATAATGAACAGTCTTTAACCATCATACAATGAGAAAGTACATTAATGTGTTTACATAGTGATGATAACCCTCCCGAGGGGGGGGGGGGAGTTTCTGAAAGTCGACTGTAGAAATACCCACAAATCGGAGAGACCCCCTACATTGTTGATTTTTATTTTATTTTATTACAGACAGTGGAAACAAACGACGCCGGGTGAGGCACAACTCCGAAACGACTAAAGTCAGAGATTCGTTCGTGATAAACCACGCCCTCAACGGCATGAATACATTGTACGTACTGTGGTCCAATGATAAACTTTGCGACACCATCGTCACAATAGAAGGCACGGAGTTTTCCGCCCACAGCGTCGTCTTGGCAACCCACAGTGACTACTTCCTGAAATTACTACTAAAAGAAACGACTGGGGCGAGTCTACCACGTAGGATTTCCATTGATGGTCTGGTTTCGGCCCCTGGCTTTGGGAGACTGCTAAGTTACATGTACACATCAGAGATCGACCTGAGGTGGGGGAACGTGTGTAATATAATGCAGACTGCAAACTCCCTCAGTATGGCCCGAGTTGTGGAACTTGGAAGAGAATTCCTCCAAAATTACAACATTGAGAGTTCTCTGAACGCCCTCATTGTATCCAAACAAGCCAATCTAGCTTCCCTCCACGCCAACATTCGCAATTTTGTCCTGGATAATTTCATAGCCGTCAGTCGAACCAAAGGATTCCTAAAATGCCCCGCTGAGACGCTGGCGAGTCTCATGACAGACGACAATGTGAACGTCGACAGCGAGTTAGACATTCTTCTTGCCGCCAAAACCTGGATCCGCCATAATGGGCAGGACGGTCTCAAAAGCGCGCCGATACTCGTAAAGCAAGTCCGATTCCACTGCATCCCGTCCAGGGATCTTGAAAAATACGTTGAGGGCGATGAGCAATTGATGCAAATACCGGAAGTGAAGTCAAAGGTCATGGCGGTTTACAGACAGCTAACTGCCTTGGACACGGCAAGTGGCCCTAGTGAAGTGTCACGAAAAAGGTCAAAGGAGAAACCGAAAGATGATGACGTCAGCAAACTACCCCTAACGTCTGCTCGGCACAGTTGTGATAGATTGCACATGGTGAGGAAAGGGATAGTTATTCATACACATCTTCAAAAGATAGAGAAGATTGTATTTAACAAGAAAAACAGATAAATGTAATAATAACTAGTTCTTATATAGCGCACTTTACAATAATGTATCAATGCGCTTTACAATAGTGCCCTGTTCATTGGGCCATTAACAATAATATAAAAAGATGTAGGTGGTGTTTTAGATAATTAGTTATTCTGATACTCGACATCATTTTTTTTATAGAAAAATTAAGCAACTTTTGAGATACTGTGGTAAGGATTTTTCAGAAAAGAATGTGAAGTATTGCATTCAAACATCCTTTTCCTTACATGTTCATCGTGATAGCACATGCTACGTGTTGTACTTCAGCCAGAACTGTACACAGTCTTTGGCACTTTCGTTGAAATCAGCTATGTCTCCAGCTTCACATTTTTTCTGCTCCAGTTGGGAACATCTGAGTATGTGTGGTTCATGGTGTGTGATTCAGAACCGCATATGCAGGTTACATCCTAGTTGTTCATGGATAGCCCCATTTTTTATTTATTTTTTTATTTATTACAAATGTCCTGTAGGACAACAAATACAACAGCAAAAAGGCAAATGACACCAAGACAAAAACAAAACAAAACAAATCATGAACAAGAAGGACAATTACTTAAAGTACAGTTTTTTAAAAGCATTTAAAAATGTCCACGGAGGAAGAATTTTGAGGAGAAGGAATATCGTTCCAAACTTTAACACCCGCAAACCTAAAAGACTGTTTTAAACACTCAACGTTGGGTTTAGGGAAAACAACATTATGAGAGTTTACATTTTCTAGTATTAAAACCATGCCTATATCGATGTACATATACATCATTATATAGCCGACTTCGAGAGAGCCCTTGGACACAAACATGTTCATACATTAGACATGCTTAATAAAAACATATCCTTTTTTTCTAAGGTTTGCAAAGATAATTGCCCAATACTGTCGTCAGCATGAAAGTTATCATAGTCAACATTATTTGAGACAACCCGTGCAGTTCTTTTCTGCAATCTGGGAAGGGCCTTATTTCTACTACGCATTGAACAATAATATTACCCCACACAGAACACGCATAATCGAAGCAGAAACATTGAAAAACATTGAAACATCTGCATACAAAATACAAATTTTCGCTATTTCAGACATGACCAGTAAACTCGCCCGATTGAAATGCAAGTCAGTGGTGTTTTTTTTCTGTCAAATCGACCTTCTTTTAATACAGATGACCAATAAAGAAAACAGTGCTCACCCGCTATCGGATCAATCTATTGCAAAGAAGATTCCAACTCAATCTCAAACCACTGAAACGAAATCTGACAGCACGACAAAGACCTTGGCTGTAGCTGTAGATAAGAGACAAGACACCAAGACAAAAACAAAACAAAACAAATCATGAACAAGAAGGACAATTACTTAAAGTACAGTTTTTTACAAGCATTTAAAAATGTCCACGGAGGAAGAATTTTGAGGAGAAGGAATATTGTTCCAAACTTTAACACCCGCAAACCTAAAAGACTGTTTTAAACACTCAACGTTGGGTTTAGGGAAAACAACATTATGAGAGTTTACATTTTCTAGTATTAAAACCATGCCTATATCGATGTACATATACGTCATTATATAGCCGACTTCGAGAGAGCCCTTGGACACAAACATGTTCATACATTAGACATGCTTAATAAAAACATATCCTTTTTTTCTAAGGTTTGCAAAGATAATTGCCCAATACTGTCGTCAGCATGAAAGTTATCATAGTCAACATTATTTGAGACAACCCGTGCAGTTCTTTTCTGCAATCTGGGAAGGGCCTTATTTCTACTACGCATTGAACAATAATATTACCCCACACAGAACACGCATAATCGAAGCAGAAACATTGAAAAACATTGAAACATCTGCATACAAAATACAAATTTTCGCTATTTCAGACATGACCAGTAAACTCGCCCGATTGAAATGCAAGTCAGTGGTGTTTTTTTTCTGTCAAATCGACCTTCTTTTAATACAGATGACCAATAAAGAAAACAGTGCTCACCCGCTATCGGATCAATCTATTGCAAAGAAGATTCCAACTCAATCTCAAACCACTGAAACGAAATCTGACAGCACGACAAAGACCTTGGCTGTAGCTGTAGATAAGAGAGTGCGTCTAGAGGTAATTCCGTACATAATGAGCATACTTGACTCTCAAAAAAAAAAAAAAAATCAAAGGTAATTCCAGTTGTGTTTTTTCTCGAACAGCCTATAGATTTTTTTTTCCGCAGATGTTCAAGAAAGTACTCAGTATACATTGCTTAAAAGTGGGGTCATTGGTTAGTTTTTGTCAACGTAATGCTAACTTATGGGCAAAACTATTAAGAAAGATACAATGAAAGTCACTCGTGAAAGTTTCAGTTGAACCCAGATTCTAGTAATTTACTGCAAGAGTCTTAAAAACTAAACATCTTTTCAGCAAACCCGAGTGATGGGGATGGGTCGAAAATAATCAAATAATCCAAACATATTTACTAAAAGTAGGGGGTACTTTAGTATATTCCAGCACCCTCATCAAACAAGTTTGGGGTGCTGCAGCACCCACAACACCCCCGCTCTCGTGGGCCTGAATACTGTGTCTACCTATTACGGAAACAGCAAAAAACGGTCACGGTATTTTCATAAGAAAGGTTAAATCCATCAACGTTGAGCGAGGAGACATCGTACTAACCGCATCTCTGGCCGCAGCATTCGCGAACGGACACCGACCCTCAGAAAACTGAGAAACAGTTCATGCATGAATTGTTTCTCAGATTCATAGATTTCCAATCAACGGGGACATTTCAGAGGAAATAATTTTACAAGATGCTTACTACCACTTCAATCTTTAAAACAAGTAAGCTTTCGGAGAGAAATTACACATTTTTTGTACGGAGTCATTACCAAAGTATATTCCCTACCTTTAACGCACATCAATTTGAGAACAAAACCAACAGAATATTCTTAATTCAATTTAATTCTGAGAATTCTTTTTTAATTTTGCAAACTAAATTTACTTTTGGCTTCAGAAGTAAAACATCTGTCTAGTGATATTCGATGTTTTAAACAAGTCACTCATTATAACTTGTTCGTAAACTTTGTTTTGAGGGTAAACTTTGTGCCTCTACTCTCTACTAGAGCAAGTCGCCTCCACAAAATGAGGCAGATACATGGCATGAGGCAAACCTCGTTTCTCAGAAACCGACTTCCGGTGAACCTCCTCCGAACACCTCATCGGCATCATCCTCACCATTGCCTCAATCTCAACCAGAACCTCTAGTCAAATCAGCTCAGCCACTCGCAAAAACATCGCAGAATCTGTCTACTTCAACAACCGTGCCAGACGTAAGACGCCTTTTACATACCGTCATCGTAACATATCAGTGTTTATATAGATAGGCCCCTGGATATAGGGCCATCACATATTCTTGACAAAATATAGAATAACAAGTAATTTTATATTTTTTTCAAAATGCCTGCAACCGCTTGTCATTATATCTATATATTTTTTCAAATGAAAAATCTGCGATGGACCTATAGTCAAAATATCTTTCTCATGACATACTCTGACTGTGTGTCAAATTCCATGCTTGTATCATCAAAGGCACAATCCCATCACTTATCTGCCGTACTACATGTATGCTACTAAGTAGTTCCAACTGGACTTAAAAGGTGATTATCTCAAATAAAGTATCACAAAATTGTTTCTCCCCTGTAGTCTGTTCACAGCGAGGTACACATATCAAAAGAGGCGAACCTCATCACTCAAACCCCGGGAGCACCTCTCCCTCGCGAGGTAGCCTCACCAGGCAAAACCTCATCATCTACGCCTGAAGACGTTTCCAAATCCAGTCAACAAGCTCCCCTGAAAACACCACAAAGTCCTGAACCCTGGCCTATGGTAAGATTGGGAAATAAGACTTCAATGTCATTTGGTATTCGTGTCTCGAGCCGAGATGTTAGATATCGATTTTGTATCATCAATTGCGAACAAGAGAGAATTACATGTTTCGTTAAATATTAGTATAGGAAAACATACTTTGGAATCAAAGATGGGGAAATTCATGTCTTGTTTGACGTTACTGTCGTACTATCGATCGAATAGTCCATACTATCGATTGCATGTTCCGTACTTTCGATTGCATGTTCCGTACTTTCGATTGATTGCTCCGTACTTTCGATGGAATATTCCGTACTATCGATTGAATGTTCCGTAGAATCGATTGAATGTTCCGTACTTTCGATTGAATATTCCGCACTATCGATTGAATGTTCCGTACTTTCGATTGAATGCTCCGTACTTTCGATTGAATATTCCGTACCATCGATTGAATGTTACGTAGAATCGATTGAATGTTCTGTACTATTGATTGAATGTTCCGTACTTTCGATTGAATGCTCCGTACTGTCGATTGAATATTCCGTTCTATCGATTGAATGTTCCGTAGAATCGATTGAATATTCCGTACTATCGATTGAATATTCCGCACTATCGATTGAATGTTCCGTAATTTCGATTGAATGTTCCGTACTTTCGATTGAATGCTCCGTACTTTCGATTGAACATTCCGTTCTATCGATTGAATGTTCCGTAGAATCGATTGAATATTCCGTACTATCGATTGAATATTCCGTACTATCGATTGCATGTTCCGCACTATCGATTAAATTTTTCGTACGGTTAACAGTAATGAAGAAGTAAGGTGCTCTATGTTTTACTATTTGTACCGTTTGTAATTAAATTAATAAAAAAAATTCTTCACGTCATGTTGATCAATTCTTTACAGCCGCAAACTGCCAATGGAGTGAATATGGCTTTAAAACCAGCAAAAAAACCTCGCAAAATTGTCAGGAACTACTTTGCACCCCGCCTCTCCAGCGACTATCGAATCACAGCATCCAATCCAAAAGCTCTGGCGAGTGGACCATTAGCGTGGCCCGTTACTCAGCACACGGAGAGAAAACGCAGACCCGACGTCATTGTCACGGTCGGCGGTGTTGCGAAGAGTGGAGAGTCGGAGGTGATGGGCCGTTTGGTAGAAGCGTTCCTATTGGATAAGAACGAGTGGCGGGAATTGACGCAATTACCAGTGGCAAGGAATCACCACGTGGCGCACTTCCTTAATGGCTTTGTGTACGTTGTCGGTGAGTTTAAAACAATGCGATCGAGTGCCTGATTTAATTTGCACCTGGAAGGCTTGTAACAGATTTTAAAAGTACACTGGAAGGAAAGGACTCCACAAGGAGTTTATCTTTTTTGTTTTCTCATTAACAGATGATTGTTCTATGTATCACTTTGAAGATTCGGGGTAATTCAAATTAAAAGCTCCAATTAGAACACATTAGGACAGTAAACTCTTTTAATATTCAATGACAAAAATCATCACAACATTATGTTTCCCCATCATTGCTTTTTACACCTGGTGTCCATCAATTAGAAATGCATAAAGCTTAACCGAGAAACAGAATTATAAATTCTACCAGCCAAAAATACCACCAGACGAGATTAATCGGGCCCAATTTCATGGCTCTGCTTACCGTAAAGCTAAGAATAGGCGCTTACGGAAGCAGAGAATTCTGCGCTTACGTCAAGCTGGCGCATTTCTCGGGTAAGTAGGGAATATTTGCTTGTGCGCGTGCGTACTCAACGTTACTAGGCATTCTTCGCTTACACAGCTAGCGTAGAAATTCGGCGCTTGCACAGCATTAAGCGGAGAATGTTGATTGCAAGCACATAACTCTGCGGTAAGCAGAGCCATGAAATTGGGCCCAGATTAATTTGATTAGGAAATATTGTTTTCCCGACAACACCACCTTTGTAAACCATACTCAGTGGAACATTAAAAAAGAAATGTTTGCAGTAGACCTTATGCATTGACGTCATCACGCCGCCATCTTAGAGGTAAAACGATGATGAAACCTCTAGCCAAGGGCGCCAAACTCAAATGACGTCATGTGCAAAGGTCTAATTTTGAACTTGCATTTTTTTTAGGTGGTTCAGATCCACATGCTGATGGGGATGACTTTCTCAAACCCGTTAATTCCGTTCTGAAATACGACGTGCGGAGCTGTCAGTGGAGCGAGGCACAGCCAATGGATACCGCCCGGGTATTTCACGAGGTAACGGCGCTGTTTGGCCAGCTCTACGTGGTCGGAGGTCAAGATCACGCCGGACGGTAACACATATACTTTAGAATCTTGTAGGCATAATTTGATAGTCAATGAGTTTGAAGACATGAAACGTTAGGGGCTTGGATTTATACACTGTCTTCACAACATGCACAAGGCCAACATTAAGACATGATGATGCTACTGTTACAACCCTTGGAACTATGGTGCAGTGTGATAACAACATTATTAACAACATTTTAAAATGTTAACTGTTCTCAGTATGTAACATAGCTTTCTTTCCATTGACTGCTTTGCCAGGTATATCAACACTTGTTCTTTTTCATACATACATCACATTTTCATTTTAGTTAATTAAGCGTTGTTGTTTGTTGTTTGTAAGTTGTTTTGTTCCTATTCGTACGTCCTCTGTTTGTCCGTTTTTCTTGTCTCTGTCTGTCCACAGGCTGATTACCACAGCCTCGGCTTATCAAATCGGCCTCCATACTGTTCCTTTTCTTTGACTGTACACCTAAAACTACTCTGTTCGCCATTACATTGTACATGTATTATGCATTCTCTAATGCTGTGTTTTTGACAGTATGGAAATAGATGTGAATTGAATTGAAGATGTAAGCGTGTATGCCTGAAAAGGGAATCGAAGCAACGGAAGTAGACATTTCAAATTTTGTAAATTTTTGTTTTAATACATAAAAACGAATTTCGAGTTTTTGGGTGATTCCTTTCAATTTTAAGGGCATGCATTTTGGGAGAATTTCAACATGAGATCGGGCTTGTTTGTTTGTCCACATGCCACCCAAAAGCCATTAAAAGCATCAAAACAAAACAACAAGTAGACAAACAGCATCTTATCACAGCGTAGAGCTTTGTTCCAAACAAATAATGATATTATCTGACTTTCTTTTAGCACACTGTCAACAGTGGAGTGTTATTCCCCATCGACTGACCGCTGGCGATACGTAGCTTCGCTACCATCGCCTCGGTATGGCATGGCCGTAACCGTCTACCGCGGTCAACTATGGGTAGCTGGTGGCTTCCCTGAAGATCGTTTGGCCGAAACGTCGACAGTGCCTACAGATGTTGTCTGCTACAATGCGTTTCGGGACGAGTACGTACATTGTGTCCATTTTGGGACTAACTTGCATGCCTGTATTTAAATTTCACCCGTGTTTGATGAGCATTTTATGGACTCATCACATCATTAATTTTGATGTTTTTGATATGACTGTGTCGTGAATCGTGGGTGACAGGTTATTTAACAAATGCACTTGTTGGGAATTATTAATGAATTTTTTCCTTGGACTCGGTCACGATCAAAGGAATCCATTATTAACACATGTCTGTGTGTGAAGAATCAAGATATAGTAAAAAGTAACCCAAGCTACGAGTACCCATAACAATATTGTCAGATTAACGTTAAATTTAAAAACAGGTATACTCAAAAATTATTGTGCAAATGGATAACTAAAGTTCCCTGCTATTAAACAGATTTTTTTTTTGTCGATGATTTTATCGTCGATGATATTAAATAAATAATTAAAATATGATTCAAATCGAGTATTACCATATTCCCTAATGCAAACATCAATATTTTGTATTGAAACAAAAGGTGGACTCTTGTAACTCCTCTACGCGTCCCACGTTGTCACGCAAGCCTCCACGAGATGGCAGAAAGACTCTATATGATTGGTGGATTTGTGGGTGATTCCGGCGGTTCGGAGGACAACAACAAATCACTGTCGACGATAGAGATGTACGATGAGCGTACCGACGAGTGGGTGTTTGTGACAGACCTCTGGCAGGGTCGCCACGATGCGAACACAGTCACAGTGGGTACGTTGTGAAATTTGCCGAGGCAAAACTTAGAAATCTCTTAGGAAGCATGGAGACTCTGCAGGGTTCTGCTTATAAATTTCTGTATGCAAGTTCGCCCCAAACAAGGCTCTTGGTAAGGGGTTAAATGGGCTTAAATTATAGCTGTTTTACAGACCTTATGCATTGACGTCATCCAGCCGCCATCTTAGAGGTAAAACGATGACGAAACAATCGAAACGCACAGATTTTTACGCGCGGCGCACAGATTTGGCCAATGAACAACCTTCTTTCAACCTTTAGGCGAGGGCGCCCAACTGAAATGACATCACGTGCATAAGGTCTATTCAAATGTTACTGAGGTCAGTGATGAAGAGTTATCATTGGTCAAGAGTCGTGCGCAGCGCATACACGCGCGTGCACGTTGCAATCAAATATGGCGGCCAATGTAAGGAGTCTATTCGGAAACGGCCTTTGAGTCTCCCGAAGTCATACATTATTTGTTGATTATGGGCTTGGTTTTTTTTTCCAGGTGATAAAGCCTACATCATCGGCGGCATGGATGATGAAAACGAAGACCCCCTGCCGAACATCGAGTGTTTCGACCCGTTGGCGATGTCATGGGTCGATGGACTAGCGGCACTGCCGTCGGCAAGGTTCGGCCATGCTTGCTGCGT